>JAIOJX010000030.1:62461138-62721138 GCA_022376925.1 Tragulus kanchil
CGTGGATTTCACATGGGAAATCTTTGTGTGGTTATTCTATAAGAAATTAACTGGAGTATTTTTTAGATTTGTCTTCTTTTTGATGTAGTAAATGCAATTGGTAGAGCAAGAGGCAGATTTCAAGTACGGTTATAAGTTGGTTTGCAGAGAAAGTGGCTACAATTTTTATTAATATGCTCTGGCATGACTCTTTTCATGTGGTTGTCTAGTAGGGTAGATGCCAATTGCTATACAAATACAAATTCATTAAAATGGATTAAATTGAAAATTCAGGGGTTATTCCCTAGTGATCCTTTAGTTAAGACTCTGCACTTTCACTCCCAATGGCTCATGTTTGAATCCTAGTTTAGAAACTAAGATCCCACAAGCCAAGCTGCATAGCAAAAAGAAAAAAGGAAAGTTCCTAGTCATACTAGCCACATTTCAATTACTCAAGATCCTAATGTGACTAGTGGCTACTGTATTCTACAGTGCAGGTAGAGAATGTTTCCATCATCACAAAAAGTTGTATTGCTATTATCCTTTTCTTATTGTGCTCAAAAGAACAGAAAATAGTGGATGTTTTCTGCTCCTGCAACCTAAAGTCCTTGAGGACAGTTATTCACTAACATTGATTGTGCAATTCAAAACAATAAACATTTGATTAATATTTACCCAGTATTAAATAGACATATTTTGCAATCCTGCAACATTGTGTTACTAAAGTTTCGGAGCTAGGGTAGATTAATATATATATGATAATATGCTTGTTATCAAAGTTATCTTACCATTGAATTTGCATAGTGCATATTATAAGAACCAGTTCAAAATCTATATTATTAAGATTTTGATAGCTAAATGTAATATTCATTGAATTACTAATTTCTCCTGGTCCATTTTTATGAAATGTCCTGTCTCTCTCTCTCTCTCTTTTTTTAATTTTGGCCTCTTTTATTTTTTAAAATTTATTTTCATCCATCTTTATTCTTTGGCCGGTGTGGGTCTCCCATTGAATGGCCTCTCTCACTGCAGAGCACTGGCTTTGGGCGCATGTGCTCCAGAGCACTGGCTGGTAATGGGACACACTCGTCCAGCCTCTCTGCAGCACGTGGGATCTTTCCCGGCCAGGGATCGAACCTGTGCCCCTTGCACTGCAAAGTAGACTCTTTACCCACTGGACCACCAGGGGAGCGCCTGTCTCTTATTTGGAATGATGTCTTGATCCCTGTCATATTCCCTACCCATTTTGTTCTTTATACTGGTTTTGTAAAAAACTGCAAGTGTTTCATCTCAGTCATGCTGCTCCCCTTCCTCAACCTTAGATTCTCCATTATCTTGAAAGGACTGCTCCAACGGTGCTTCCCGCCTTCCCCACCTGCTTCTGGTTCTCAGGCTCCAGCTCCTATCAAGGGCACTGTGTTTACATGCTGACTATACTGGCTGTGAGAAGATAATCGGCTCGTTTTAAGTTTTGATGATATTTATGTGCTTTTGGCGAAAAATGAAAGCTTCCAGGCAATTGTGTCCTCTTCTTGACAGAACATAGGCCCATCTCCAGGTGAATGGTGCCTAGTGGATGACAGATAGATTCAAGCTTGTACATAGTTATTAGATGTGTCTTTTGCGCCAGCCCTACGCGTGGTACCTAGCGGTAAAAAGGTGTATTCAAGACATAGTGCTCACTTTCAAGGGTTTTATATACATGTGGTAAAAGGACCTACATTTAAAAAAAACCTGTGAACATTTTATTTTGTCAAGAAGTTTTGAAACTATGGGTAGGTACTCTGTGACGAAATTGGTTGAGTGTTAGTGTGTATAATTTAATGTGATTAAACATGGTTAACAAAATGGATGAGAAATCAATCTCATTTTTTTTCCAGTCTCATTTTTTAACGGTCATTTTTCTCTAGGAGAGTGCTTGTTGGAATCTCTTAAGCTTTTAAAAACAATACCAATACTCAGGGCAGATTTACTGAGCAGTGGTTCTAAGTGTGTTCCAGAGAGAAATAGCATTAGCACAACCTGGAAACTTAGTAAAAATGTAGATTCTCAGGCCCCAGCCCAGACTTACAGAATCAGAGACTAAGCCTAGCGCCCAGCAGCCTTTGTTTTCACAAGCTCTCCAGAGATTCTGGTGCTTGGGACATTTCAGAACCACAACTCTAAAGATTCTGATTTACTTGGTCTGAGTTATGATCTAAATTCTTGTCTTTTTAAGGGCTCTTCAGGTGATTCTAAGGTAGGGACAGATTTGAGAACCACTGTCCTAGGAGAGAAGTGGGTCAAACTTCCCCTTTGACTTGGAACTGTTTAGGATGGCCTGACACCAGAGAACCAGTCACTTCAGCTCTCCTTCGATTGTGGTCAAACTGTCAGAAAGGGACTTTCATACTTTTAAAGTGCATGATGGGAATAATCTGCTCATTCTAGACTAGGAAGTGCGAGAGCAACATTTAGAATCAATCAAAGAAATAATTCCCTCATAATTCACGCTTGGCTCAAGGGTCTTCATTTCCAACAAACTTCTTCTAGCTGACACTGATGCTACTGGCTTAGAGGCTTTGAATAAGTCTGAGGTCCAACTTCAGATCTACTGAATCAAGATCTATGCATTCATAAGATCACTATTACTCTGGAAGAAAGAGAGCATTCTCATTTCTGGAGGATACAGCCTTGAGATGAATTTTCCTTGTGTTAGGGTTTGTTCTGTATCCCCTAGAAGGGAAGGATACCTAAGGTGTAATGATATGATTGAGGTCCTGGAGTTGCTGTCAAATGGAATGGAAGCTGTCATTAAGAAATAGTTTCTTTTTTTTCTTTTTTTTTTTTTGTAAAGAGTTAATTTTTAGCTATATGAGGGGATGGATGCATTAAGTACCTTATCTTGGTAATCATTCTATAATGTAAGTGAGTGAGTGCTCAGCCACTTTGTCATGTCAGACTCCATGACCCCATGAGGCTCCTTTGTCCGTGGGATTTCCCAGGCAAGAATTTCCTCCTCCAGAGGATTTTCCTGATCTAGGGACTGAACCCACATTTCCTTCGTTTTGTGCATCACAAGCAGATTCTTTACCATGTATGTGTATATCTAATCAACATGTGCTACACCTTAAACATATACAATTATATTTGTCAATTTATCTGCCAGTAAAAGTTTTAAAAACTTTGGATTTGGTGTTTAGTCTTAAAAATTTTTAGCTTAATCAGAGACTAAGCCTAAGGTTGTTTTCACAAGCTCTCCAGAGATTCTGGTGCTTGGGACATTTCAGAACCACAACTCTAAAGATTCTGATTTACTTGGTCTGAGTTATGATCTAAATTCTTGTCTTTTTAAGGGCTCTTCAGGTGATTCTAAGGTAGGGACAGATTTGAGAACCACTGTCCTAGGAGAGAAGTGGGTCAAACTTCCCCTTTGACTTGGAACTGTTTAGGATGGCCTGACACCAGAGAACCAGTCACTTCAGCTCTCCTTCGATTGTGGTCAAACTGTCAGAAAGGGACTTTCATACTTTTAAAGTGCATGATGGGAATAATCTGCTCATTCTAGACTAGGAAGTGCGAGAGCAACATTTAGAATCAATCAAAGAAATAATTCCCTCATAATTCATGCTTGGCTCAAGGGTCTTCATTTCCAACAAACTTCTTCTAGCTGACACTGATGCTACTGGCTTAGAGGCTTTGAATAAGTCTGAGGTCCAACTTCAGATCTACTGAATCAAGATCTATGCATTCATAAGATCACTATTACTCTGGAAGAAAAGAGAGCATTCTCATTTCTGGAGGATACAGCCTTGAGATGAATTTTCCTTGTGTTAGGGTTTGTTCTGTATCCCCTAGAAGGGAAGGATACCTAAGGTGTAATGATATGATTGAGGTCCTGGAGTTGCTGTCAAATGGAATGGAAGCTGTCATTAAGAAATAGTTTCTTTTTTTTTCTTTTTTGTAAAGAGTTAATTTTTAGCTATATGAGGGGATGGATGCATTAAGTACCTTATCTTGGTAATCATTCTATAATGTAAGTGAGTGAGTGCTCAGCCACTTTGTCATGTCAGACTCCATGACCCCATGAGGCTCCTTTGTCCGTGGGATTTCCCAGGCAAGAATTTCCTCCTCCAGAGGATTTTCCTGATCTAGGGACTGAACCCACATTTCCTTCGTTTTGTGCATCACAAGCAGATTCTTTACCATGTATGTGTATATCTAATCAACATGTGCTACACCTTAAACATATACAATTATATTTGTCAATTTATCTGCCAGTAAAAGTTTTAAAAACTTTGGATTTGGTGTTTAGTCTTAAAAATTTTTAGCTTGAGACAAAATCTCTTGGAGGTTCACTAAACAGGAAAAGTGACTAGAGCTAGATCTTTGATCTAAATTTTTTCTTTTATAAATTGCTTCAGAATAATAAAGTGATTGGGCTGGGTATTTAAAGAAATAAACTCAGAGAATAATTGAATGAATCAGAAAATTTAATTTATTTTATAAAAAATGTGGTATATTATTTAAGCTAAATATGTGGTAACTAAGTTGAAAGCTAAGCTAAACAAAGTGTGAGATTTCAATACCCCTATATACCATGGAAAAATAATAATCTTCTAGTTTTGAAGCAGCAAATTAAAAAGTTGCTTATTTCACATTATATTGAGTATTTCATTAATAATTTGAGGGTTTTAGGGGATTGATTTTTTTTACCTCTACCAAGAAGAAATACTAACGTCAAGTTATTTTAGAAATAAACACATTGTGTATGATTCTCTTTAGTGAATATCACAAATTGAAAATCTGTCTTAGTCTGCAGTAATGATGATCTTACATTCAGGGCAGCGAAGGAGACACAGATGCAAAGAACAGCCTTTCGGACTCAGCGAGGGGAAGGCAAGGGAGAGATTAGCATTGAAACATATACATTATCATATGTAAAACACATGACTGGTGCAAGTTCAATGCATGAAGCAGGGCACCCAAAGGCAGTGCTCTGGGACAATTCAGAAGGATGGGGTGGGGAAGGAGGTGGGCGAGGGGTTCAGACTGGGGGGACACATATATACTCATGGCCAATTCATGTTGATGTATGGCAAAACACCATCACAATATTGTAATTATCCTCCAATAAAAATAAATAAATACATTCTAAAGAAAATCTGTCTTAGTTTGAGTGTATCATACAGAGCAAGGCTAAAATTATCAGTGAACTTAAAGTGCTTCTATTATGTTTTTATTTATTTATTTTCATCCATCTTTATTCTTCTGCCTGGGTGGGCCTCCCGTTGCAGTGGCCCCTTTCATTGCAGAGCACCACCTCCGGGAGCATGCACTCCAGAACACTGGCTCATAATTGGAAACACCTCTCCAGCTGCTCCACCCCAATTTATCTGCCAGTAAAAGTTTTAAAACTTTGGATTTGGTGTTTAGTCTTAAAAATTTTTAGCTTGAGACAAAATCTCTTGGAGGTTCACTAAACAGGAAAAGTGACTAGAGCTAGATCTTTGATCTAAATTTTTTCTTTTATAAATTGCTTCAGAATAATAAAGTGATTGGGCTGGGTATTTAAAGAAATAAACTCAGAGAATAATTGAATGAATCAGAAAATTTAATTTATTTTATAAAAAATGTGGTATATTATTTAAGCTAAATATGTGGTAACTAAGTTGAAAGCTAAGCTAAACAAAGTGTGAGATTTCAATACCCCTATATACCATGGAAAAATAATAATCTTCTAGTTTTGAAGCAGCAAATTAAAAAGTTGCTTATTTCACATTATATTGAGTATTTCATTAATAATTTGAGGGTTTTAGGGGATTGATTTTTTTTACCTCTACCAAGAAGAAATACTAACGTCAAGTTATTTTAGAAATAAACACATTGTGTATGATTCTCTTTAGTGAATATCACAAATTGAAAATCTGTCTTAGTCTGCAGTAATGATGATCTTACATTCAGGGCAGCGAAGGAGACACAGATGCAAAGAACAGCCTTTCGGACTCAGCGAGAGGAAGGCAAGGGAGAGATTAGCATTGAAACATATACATTATCATATGTAAAACACATGACTGGTGCAAGTTCAATGCATGAAGCAGGGCACCCAAAGGCAGTGCTCTGGGACAATTCAGAAGGATGGGGTGGGGAAGGAGGTGGGCGAGGGGTTCAGACTGGGGGGACACATATATACTCATGGCCAATTCATGTTGATGTATGGCAAAACACCATCACAATATTGTAATTATCCTCCAATAAAAATAAATAAATACATTCTAAAGAAAATCTGTCTTAGTTTGAGTGTATCATACAGAGCAAGGCTAAAATTATCAGTGAACTTAAAGTGCTTCTATTATGTTTTTATTTATTTATTTTCATCCATCTTTATTCTTCTGCCTGGGTGGGCCTCCCATTGCAGTGGCCCCTTTCATTGCAGAGCACCACCTCCGGGAGCATGCACTCCAGAACACTGGCTCATAATTGGAAACACCTCTCCAGCTGCTCCACAGTGTGTGGGATCTTCCCAGGCCAGGGATCGAACTGGTACCCCTTGCACTGCAAGGCAGACTCTTTACCCACTGGACCACCAGGGAAGCCCTATTATCTTTAATTTTAAAAATCCAACTATATAAAACATAATTCTTTAAACCATGGGGTTTTCTTTGAATAACTTCACAGAATTTAGAGTTGGAAGAGATCTTGGATGTTGAATCCAATTCCCTCACTTTATAGATGAAAACAGAACATTTCCATGCCTCTTCCAAGGACCCAGACAGTTGGGACTGGCTGAGACTGACAGAGGCAGGACTGACTGTCATGCTAAGAAGTGTGTAAAGCATGACCTTTCACCTTCCACGGAGAGACATCCCCTCTTTCCAGCACAGAAAACAAGTTCTAAAGCAGCACCTTAAAAGACCAATGTGGAAAATCAAGTTAAGAGAACAGAAAACCACATCTGTCTGGCTTTGGACCCACAAGAATTACAGAAATCACCTCTTCTTTGCCCACCAATTATGGTGATTAAATTACTATAAAAACTTGAAAGAAAGGGAAAGCTGTTATGCTGTTTTACAAGATGATGGTAGAATACGGAGCTGCTCCCCCATCTTCCTGAGGTTTTTTTTTTTTCTTTTTTGCAGTGGGGATCTAATTTGCTGGTTTTACCTTAGAATTATTTGCAGCTTCTCCAATCCCAAATGTTTGTACAGTATCTGTTTAGTAAGCAGACTGATCAAGAGGCTTATCTATTTGGGTAAGTGCTGTTGGCCCTTACAAATATAATAGTTGATTGGCCCAATTCATAGATATAATTTTTGAGGCTAGTTAAACATTTGGGCCTTCGGGGCATCCCTGGTGGTCCAGTGGGTAAAGAGTCCACCGTGCAATACAAGGGGCACCAGTTAGATCCCTGGCCTGGGAAGATACCATGTGCTGAGGAGCGGCTGGGCCGGTGTGTCCAGTCGGGAGCCAGTGCTCTGGAGCGCATGCGCCTAAACTGTGCTCTGCTGTAAGGGAGGCCCCAGCAATGGGAGGCACACACATGCCAAAAAGAATAAAAGATGAATGAAAATAAATAAATAAATAGATTAAAATGTTTCAAAAAAAAACACAAAAACAAACCTGTACTTCTTGTTAAAAAAAAAAAAAATGTGGGCCTTCACTTACATGTTGGCACAGCTAACTAAAACCCAACAGGAAAACAAACTCATGTATGATTACAGTTTCATTCTATTATAAGAAAAAAAGCCATCAAATATTCTTTAAAAATACTATAACAGTAATCGGGAGGGAGGACTTACTCAGCCTTTGTCAAATTAACCCTCCAGCATTCTAATACAGACAGACTGTTCTCTCTGGTTTCCTAACTTGGCCACATGCAAAAATATACCAAGACTTAATAAATGCATACATGTCTTCTGATTAGGCTGTTTGACACAAATATTTGCATGGTTGTTGAAGATGAATAGGAATTGTATATTGTGTTGGAACTTCTATGAGTCAGTAAAAGAATAGGATTGATACAAATATCCAGTTTTGCCTTTCTTGCTAAAACCTTATGGAAGCAGTCCAAAATATATACATATACATACATATTTAACTTAATGCTATTGCAAATAAGAATTTGAGAAATGTGGACCTGATTAATGTTAACTGTATTTTATAATATCTTATGCACAAGTGTTCAAAAATGAAGTTTAAGTAAATGCAAAGAAAAATACCCATTTAATTTACACTGGCAATAAAAGTGAAATAAAATAAATACAGTTTTAATATAAAATCAGGCAATCTTGTTAATGAGAGTAATATAAAAATCGCTTGTTGAAGCAGCGCTTATCTATTTGGGTAAGTGCTGTTGGCCCTTACAAATATAATAGTTGATTGGCCCAATTCATAGATATAATTTTTGAGGCTAGTTAAACATTTGGGCCTTGGGGCATCCCTGGTGGTCCAGTGGGTAACGAGTCCACCGTGCAACACAAGGGGCACCAGTTAGATCCCTGGCCTGGGAACATACCATGTGCTGAGGACGGCTGGGCCGGTGTGTCCAGTCGGGAGCCAGTGCTCTGGAGCGCATGCGCCTAAACTGTGCTCTGCTGTAAGGGAGGCCCCAGCAATGGGAGGCACACACATGCCAAAAAGAATAAAAGATGAATGAAAATAAATAAATAAATAGATTAAAATGTTTCAAAAAAAAACACAAAAACAAACCTGTACTTCTTGTTAAAAAAAAAAAAAATGTGGGCCTTCACTTACATGTTGGCACAGCTAACTAAAACCCAACAGGAAAACAAACTCATGTATGATTACAGTTTCATTCTATTATAAGAAAAAAAGCCATCAAATATTCTTTAAAAATACTATAACAGTAATCGGGAGGGAGGACTTACTCAGCCTTTGTCAAATTAACCCTCCAGCATTCTAATACAGACAGACTGTTCTCTCTGGTTTCCTAACTTGGCCACATGCAAAAATATACCAAGACTTAATAAATGCATACATGTCTTCTGATTAGGCTGTTTGACACAAATATTTGCATGGTTGTTGAAGATGAATAGGAATTGTATATTGTGTTGGAACTTCTATGAGTCAGTAAAAGAATAGGATTGATACAAATATCCAGTTTTGCCTTTCTTGCTAAAACCTTATGGAAGCAGTCCAAAATATATACATATACATACATATTTAACTTAATGCTATTGCAAATAAGAATTTGAGAAATGTGGACCTGATTAATGTTAACTGTATTTTATAATATCTTATGCACAAGTGTTCAAAAATGAAGTTTAAGTAAATGCAAAGAAAAATACCCATTTAATTTACACTGGCAATAAAAGTGAAATAAAATAAATACAGTTTTAATATAAAAATCAGGCAATCTTGTTAATGAGAGAATAAATAGCTCAAAAGAACAGCTGCTTTTTTATGAGTTCAGTATTGGCATTCAAAATGCTATAATCTAGCTCAAACACACAAATGAAATAGTATTATTATAGGACATAGCCATAGCAAGAATAAACAGAGGGCTTCATCCTGTTTTCTTTGCCTAAAAGTTTTTTTATTTTTTTTATTTTTATTAAAGATGTGATCTCACTGTCACCCTAAATAAAGCAGTAAACTGAGGCAAGCGCAAGTGACCAGAGAGTGAATTTATTTGGGAACAGCAGAGGAATTGCCATTTGGAAAATGCAAACTATAGCAAGCTACCTTTGAAGGTTTGGGACTGGCCATATTCATGGTAAGGAGCACAAAGAAGGGCAAGGGCAGTCAGAGGTCAAGCAGGAAGTTCATTGGCTTGAGGATGGGAGAAATTTGAGGCAAATGTTCAGTGGTCAGGAGATTAGTCTCCAATTCCTGTACTCAGGTTCCATTTTATACTGAAAGCCTTTCCCACCAAGCATCTAACTCCTTGTCCCAGTCATAGGTCTGGAGGCTATGTGAAAATCTACCTGAAAACCAGCATGTGGAAAATGCTCACCTTCACGAGTAAGCAAAGAAATCATAATTTAAACAAGTTACTGTTTTTTCCCCCTATTAAATTGCTCTTCTTAATCCTCTCCCTTCTCCATCTCCTACTCTAAAGCAAATGGTAATATCCAGTTTTGATAAGTTTGGAAGGATAGAAGGAAAAGCATTTTCCTACCCTGTTTGACACAAATAAGGGGAATTAATGATTGTGTTGGAACTTCTATGAGTCAGTAAAAGAATAGGATTGATACAAATATCCAGTTTGCCTTTCTTGCTAAAACCTTATGGAAGCAGTCCAAAATATATACATATACATACATATTTAACTTAATGCTATTGCAAATAAGAATTTGAGAAATGTGGACCTGATTAATGTTAACTGTATTTTATAATATCTTATGCACAAGTGTTCAAAAATGAAGTTTAAGTAAATGCAAAGAAAAATACCCATTTAATTTACACTGGCAATAAAAGTGAAATAAAATAAATACAGTTTTAATATAAAAATCAGGCAATCTTGTTAATGAGAGAATAAATAGCTCAAAAGAACAGCTGCTTTTTTATGAGTTCAGTATTGGCATTCAAAATGCTATAATCTAGCTCAAACACACAAATGAAATAGTATTATTATAGGACATAGCCATAGCAAGAATAAACAGAGGGCTTCATCCTGTTTTCTTTGCCTAAAAGTTTTTTTATTTTTTTTATTTTTATTAAAGATGTGATCTCACTGTCACCCTAAATAAAGCAGTAAACTGAGGCAAGCGCAAGTGACCAGAGAGTGAATTTATTTGGGAACAGCAGAGGAATTGCCATTTGGAAAATGCAAACTATAGCAAGCTACCTTTGAAGGTTTGGGACTGGCCATATTCATGGTAAGGAGCACAAAGAAGGGCAAGGGCAGTCAGAGGTCAAGCAGGAAGTTCATTGGCTTGAGGATGGGAGAAATTTGAGGCAAATGTTCAGTGGTCAGGAGATTAGTCTCCAATTCCTGTACTCAGGTTCCATTTTATACTGAAAGCCTTTCCCACCAAGCATCTAACTCCTTGTCCCAGTCATAGGTCTGGAGGCTATGTGAAAATCTACCTGAAAACCAGCATGTGGAAAATGCTCACCTTCACGAGTAAGCAAAGAAATCATAATTTAAACAAGTTACTGTTTTTTCCCCCTATTAAATTGCTCTTCTTAATCCTCTCCCTTCTCCATCTCCTACTCTAAAGCAAATGGTAATATCCAGTTTTGATAAGTTTGGAAGGATAGAAGGAAAAGCATTTTCCTACCCTGTTGGTAGGCATGTCAATTTCTTCTTTTCTGAAATACAATTGGGCAAGTGTATGGAAAATTGCAAACTTGTTCCTATCTCTTTCGCCTAGGAAGTCTCTAAGAAAACAAGAGGCATGTGTAAACGTTAATAGTATTTACAAGTTAAAAGAGAGGAAAGAACATAAATATCCAATAATTAGGGACAACTGCTATAAATTATAACATACCTATATCATGGAAAACTTTATAGTTACTAAAATTCACACTGTGGACAATTCATTTCAGTAGACTCCTTTTCATGATATATTATTACATTGGAAAAAAACAGGCTATAAAACAGTAAATATGCATAACTTTGAGTCTGATTAAAAAAAAAAAAAAAAGAACACGTATTGCAGCAGAAATAAAAGGCTGGAAATATACTCACCAAAGTGTGTACAGTGATTATCTTTGGGCAGTATATTTACATATGATTTTCTTTGTTGAGATTATTTTTTTTGTATTTCCTAAACTTATAACATGCTTGTCAAATTACATAGGATAAAATGTAACTTTTTAAAAAGTTTTTCTTCTCCAGTCTCCCATTCTAAGTATTGAAGCTATGAGTTACCATCTGATCCTAAAACATAATCTAGGAATATTTAGCAGCCCTCTTTCAGTGAAGTTCAAGTTCCCTTCTTGAATAGTTCATCTTCATAACCTCTCCTGCTTTTTGTTATGTTGGAACACATAACACATAATCCTACAGCGGACAGACTGCCTTGGACTCAGACTGGAATATCAGCTCTCCTGAGCTTGCAGATTGCCAACCTAGCATGCAGGCTTTTGGCTTGCCAGCGTCCACAATTTTGTGAGCTTTTGACAAGCATCTAACTCCTTGTCCCAGTCATAGGTCTGGAGGCTATGTGAAAATCTACCTGAAAACCAGCATGTGGAAAATGCTCACCTTCACGAGTAAGCAAAGAAATCATAATTTAAACAAGTTACTGTTTTTTCCCCCTATTAAATTGCTCTTCTTAATCCTCTCCCTTCTCCATCTCCTACTCTAAAGCAAATGGTAATATCCAGTTTTGATAAGTTTGGAAGGATAGAAGGAAAAGCATTTTCCTACCCTGTTGGTAGGCATGTCAATTTCTTCTTTTCTGAAATACAATTGGGCAAGTGTATGGAAAATTGCAAACTTGTTCCTATCTCTTTCGCCTAGGAAGTCTCTAAGAAAACAAGAGGCATGTGTAAACGTTAATAGTATTTACAAGTTAAAAGAGAGGAAAGAACATAAATATCCAATAATTAGGGACAACTGCTATAAATTATAACATACCTATATCATGGAAAACTTTATAGTTACTAAAATTCACACTGTGGACAATTCATTTCAGTAGACTCCTTTTCATGATATATTATTACATTGGAAAAAAACAGGCTATAAAACAGTAAATATGCATAACTTTGAGTCTGATTAAAAAAAAAAAAAAAAGAACACGTATTGCAGCAGAAATAAAAGGCTGGAAATATACTCACCAAAGTGTGTACAGTGATTATCTTTGGGCAGTATATTTACATATGATTTTCTTCGTTGAGATTATTTTTTTTTGTATTTCCTAAACTTATAACATGCTTGTCAAATTACATAGGATAAAATGTAACTTTTTAAAAAGTTTTTCTTCTCCAGTCTCCCATTCTAAGTATTGAAGCTATGAGTTACCATCTGATCCTAAAACATAATCTAGGAATATTTAGCAGCCCTCTTTCAGTGAAGTTCAAGTTCCCTTCTTGAATAGTTCATCTTCATAACCTCTCCTGCTTTTTGTTATGTTGGAACACATAACACATAATCCTACAGCGGACAGACTGCCTTGGACTCAGACTGGAATATCAGCTCTCCTGAGCTTGCAGATTGCCAACCTAGCATGCAGGCTTTTGGCTTGCCAGCGTCCACAATTTTGTGAGTCAATTCCATATGATAAATCTTCCTCTCTATATACACATATCCTATAGTTCAGTTTCTCTGGAGAAGGGTGACGAATACACGATACACGGCTGTATCCCCAGCATTTGGCTCAGAGTATGTGCTCAATAAATATGAGTGCCATTAACAAGCCTGGG
Organism: Tragulus kanchil; assembly: GCA_022376925.1. Classification (NCBI taxonomy): domain Eukaryota; kingdom Metazoa; phylum Chordata; class Mammalia; order Artiodactyla; family Tragulidae; genus Tragulus; species Tragulus kanchil. The sequence continues at coordinate 62,474,432 of JAIOJX010000030.1, forward strand.
GGCGCCAGTCCATAGAGCCTTAGCCTCCAGGTATCCTCTTATCTCCTGGTCCCAGGACATGCTTGGCTGTTTTGCCTCGCTTTGAGGCTTATGTTCCTGATTCATGTCTACTATCATCTGCCATGGAAGAGGCTGTCCTTGACTTGGGTCTCTTACCTGACAGCCTGCTTAACCTTCTCCAGCTTCTCTGGCCTGGTTGGTGTTGCCCTGGCACCCAATTACTGAACTACGTGATTAGACTTTGCCAGTGCCACTAGCGTTCACCTACCAGCCTTCCTAGTTCTGAGGCTGGCTCCTCTTTGGATCCTGATTCTTTATGTTAGGAAACACTCAGGCTTCCTTATACCCATTGGAAATCACATTTGGATTTTGGCTGAAAGCTCTACCTCCTTTGTGTGCCCTTTCCAGAGGAAGTCATGTACTTGGTGATAGTTTCTGGGTCTACATGGGCCTCTTTGGTCCTGGCTCCTTCCTCTCCTCTCTAACTTCTGCTGCTGCAGTCTCAGCATGCCTAATCTGAGGCCATCAGAAGGCTAGTATATACATCCGCCCAACCAGCAAGAAGACAGGCCACATGTAATACAACAGAGGCTCAGACCAGTGGCTGCGGGTGTCCAGAGAAGGGAGAAAACACTTTCAACTGGAGAAGGGAGAAAGACTTTATGCAGATGGCTGAATTGTCCTGGGCTTTCTAAGCCAGCTTTCAACAGAATGAGCCAGACACTGGCGACTGGACACAGAGGCCTTAACAGTGGACCATGAGCTCAAAAGCACAGAGAATGCAAAGAGGCTGGACAAAAGAGAGTCCTGAGGAATAGGGAAAGAATGGAACAGAGAGAGGAGCATAAGTCTAGGAAAAAAATGGTAGAGACTCATTTAATGTAAACATTTACCCAGAACAAGAAAGGAAGTGTTCCCTTGTCCCTTGACCAGATTCACTTCCTCAAAACAATCACAATGAGGTCACTTGTCCAGGAGATAATACAAGGACTGAACAGCAATGTTTTCACAGACTTGGCGATGGCTGTTTGGTATAGGAGTTTTGGCCTGAGAGTTTGAAGGACCAGATTCCAGTCCTGGCAGAACCACTAAAGAACTGGAAGAATTTTGGAGGGATCTCAGATCCCTCATCTGGGAAACAGGAATGGGTGGAGTGAACTGGATAAGATCTAACATTCTTTTTGGAATTGACACTTTAAGAGTTTGATACAAAGTTTTTCTTTTGGGAATAATTATAAGAGCAGAATTACATGTTTACATATATATTTGTATAAGGATTTTAAAAATTATAATGTGTCCAACTTACACAAAAGTGTGTTTACCTAGTTGTTAAGATCTTACTGCATTTTCTCTATCTGTTCCTAACCCCACTCCTTTCTTTTTGGTTGAATTACTTCAAAACTGACCTCATATCATTTCACCTCCAGACCTATATATATGCTTCTAAAATATTTGGACATTAAAAAAACCCTACAAAGTCATTATTACATTTAACAAAAAGAAAAAAAATTGTATCATCTAAAATTCAGATCATAATAAAAAGTTCCCATTGTCTTAAAAATAAATGTTTACTGTGGTTTTATCTAATAAGAATCAGGATACACATGAGACATTTAGTTGCTATGTCTCTTTAACCTTTTTTTTTTTAAAGAACAGGTATTTTAAAATTTAGACAAAAGTTTTCTTATGAAAAAATTCCAAATACCAAAGCAATCCTGAGAAAGAAAAATGGAGCTGGTGGAATCATGCTCCCGGACTCCAGATTATATTACAAAGCTTCAGTAATCAAAACAGTATAATTCTGGCAAAAAGGACATACAGATCAATGGAACAGGATAGAAACCCCAGAGATAAACTCATGCACCTATAGTCAATTAGTCTATAATAAAGAAGGCAAGAATATATAATGGAGAAAAGATGGTCTCTTCAACAAGCGGTGCTGGGAAAACTGGACAGCAACATGTAAAAGAATGAAATGAGAACATTTTCTAACACCATATACAAAAATAAACTCAAAATGAATTAAAGACGTAAATGTAAGACCAGATACCATAAAACTCCTAGAGGGAAACAACAGAACACTCTCTGAAATAAACTGTGGCAATATCTTTTCGTATCAGTCTCCTAAAGTAAAAGAAATAAAAATAAAATGAACAAATGGGACATAAATTTAAAAGCTTTTGCACAACAAAGCAAACCATAAACAAAGCAAAAAGATAATCTACAGAACTGGAGAAAATACTTGTAAATGATGTGACTGACAAGAGATCAATTGCCAAAATATACAAACAGTGCATATAGCTCAGTATCAAAAAAACCAACAATCCAATGAAACAATAGGCAGAAGATCTAAATATTTTTTTTTCTCCAAAGAAGCTAGAAAGATGGCAACAGGAGCAAGAAAAGACACTCAGTGTCAGGAATTTTTAGAGAAATGTAAATAAAAACTATGATGAGGTATCACCTCATAGTGGTCAGAATGGTTATCATCAAAAAGTTTACAAAATAAATGCTGAAAAGGGTGTGGAGAAAAGGGAACCCTCCTACACTGTTGGTGTGAACGTAAACTGGTACAGCCACTGTCAAGAACAGTCTGAAGGTTTCTTATAAAAGAAAATCTTGAGCTACCATATGATCTAGCCATCGCACTCCTGGGAATATACTCAGAAAACGTACATATACTCCAGTGCTCATCACAGCACTATTTACAATAGCCAAGACACAGAAACAATGTAAGTGTCCACAGACCAATGAATGGATAAGGAACCTGTAGGGGTGTGTGTGTGTGGGGTGTGTGTGTGTGTGTGGGTGGGTGGGTGTGGTGGAATATTACTCAGCCATAAAAACAATGAAATAATGCCATTTGCAGCAACATGGATTAATCTAGAGATTATCATACTTAGTGAAGCAAGCCAGACAAAGACAAGTATCAAATGAAACTGCTTACATGTAAAATCTGAAAAATGATGCAAATGAACTTATTTACAAGGCAGAAATAGACCCACAGTCATAGAAAACAAACTTCTGGTTATGAAAGGATAAATGGGGGAGGGATAAATTAAGAGTTTGGGATTAACATATATGTACACACACACACACATTATATATACTGTGCTAAGTCAATCACTCAGTCGTATCCAACTCTTAGTGACCCCACGGACTGCAGTTTGCCAGGATTCTCTGTCCTGGGGATCCTCCATGCAAGAATACTAGAGTGGATTGTTATGCCCTCTTCCAGAGGATCTTCCTTACCCAGGGATTGAACCCAGGTCTCCCACATTGCAGGAGGATTTTTTACCATCTGAGTCACCAGAGAAGCCCAAGAATACTAGAGTGGGGAGCCTATCCTTTCTCTAGGGGATCTTACTGGCCCAAGAATCCAACCAGGGTCTCCTGCAATGCAGGCAGATTCTTTACAGCTGAGCTACTGAATGTGAACTAGGTAAACAACAAGGGCCTACTCTATGGCACAGGGAACTATATTCAGTATTTGTAATAACATGTAATGGATTTCCCACGACATGGGAAATCAACTCTGCTTCAATTTAAATAATAAAAAAGTGTTCTTTTTAAAATAAAAAAGTGAGACCAGCGAGGGTGAGGTTAAGAAGACACTGCAAACAGCACTGTGACCAGGGACTCCTCGTTTGGCTTCCCACCTGAGGAAGGCAGGTTTGGTTCCTCTCTCTCAGTTCCTTTTTCATGGGCTTGTGGGCCCTTAGGACGTATTTTCAAAGCAATACGCAGAGTTGTAGCTGTGGCCACATCTAAACCAAGCAGTTAAAACCTTGTGCACTTCTTTGAAAATATCCCTGTGGTCCTCTCATCACTCATCTTCGAAAGAGTGATAAGAAACAGACCTCTGGAGTTGTCTTCCTTTTAAATTAATTTTGTTTTCATCACACACCATGTACTTTATATTCAACAGCAGAAAATGAGTGTAGACACTGAGGTGCTTGGGCTCTTGAATTTTCCTCAGTTTCCCACTGACTCTAACTCAGTTCAATGTCAAGGCACATTCCTTTAGAGAAACAGGAGGTCAGGAGCCCTGGGAGCTGGTTCTGGCTCTGCCCTGCCTGCTCAGCATGATCTGAGGCGAGTTACATCACCTCTCTGGACTGCTGCTGCTTATAATTAAAGATCCTGACTGAAACGACCAGAGCATGTTGGAATTGACCAGAACTTTTTCCTCAGCAAGGTCTTGAGCAGCAGGCTCTGTCTTTGCTGTCCTCACCCCTCTCTCACTGAAAACTGTTTCAGTGATAACTTTCCTGCTTGTGTGGTCCTTTCACAGGCCCCCTGGACTCCCTTGGGGCTCTGGGCTTTTACCTCCATCCTCCCACTTCCTTCAAAGTCAGTCCTCCTTGGAAGGGCCCCATGCTCGTACCTCTTTCTTCCTCTACCTCACACAGAGAGACTCTGTAGGGTTGGAAAAGGTCTACTTAGTGAATTTAGACTCTGAGATGTCATTGACTGTTTTCAACTCAATGTGCTCCCCTTTTGAGGTCACTTTCATTTTAGGAGCTGGAAATACTTGTAATTGAGAACATAGTAGAATTTTTGTTACTGGTGTCTAGCTGGCATATATGAGCCTTCTGGTCACCCTCATATCGCAACCCAAAGATAGCCTCTTATTTTGCTCATGGAGGGTGGATTTGAGGGCGGCCAAGTGAAAGTATCTTTGTGAGGGAATAAAACAGTCAGCACCAGGATTTCATAGAGGGGAGGGTAGAGAGCTGCAAATTTTGAGTGGGCTGGAATGTTTGAGCAGCTGAGTGAGTCCTCTCAGTTCCTTTCATGGGCTTGTGGGCCCTTAGGACGTATTTTCAAAGCAATACGCAGAGTTGTAGCTGTGGCCACATCTAAACCAAGCAGTTAAAACCTTGTGCACTTCTTTGAAAATATCCCTGTGGTCCTCTCATCACTCATCTTGAAAGAGTGATAAGAAACAGACCTCTGGAGTTGTCTTCCTTTTAAATTAATTTTGTTTTCATCACACACCATGTACTTTATATTCAACAGCAGAAAATGAGTGTAGACACTGAGGTGCTTGGGCTCTTGAATTTTCCTCAGTTTCCCACTGACTCTAACTCAGTTCAATGTCAAGGCACATTCCTTTAGAGAAACAGGAGGTCAGGAGCCCTGGGAGCTGGTTCTGGCTCTGCCCTGCCTGCTCAGCATGATCTGAGGCGAGTTACATCACCTCTCTGGACTGCTGCTGCTTATAATTAAAGATCCTGACTGAAACGACCAGAGCATGTTGGAATTGACCAGAACTTTTTCCTCAGCAAGGTCTTGAGCAGCAGGCTCTGTCTTTGCTGTCCTCACCCCTCTCTCACTGAAAACTGTTTCAGTGATAACTTTCCTGCTTGTGTGGTCCTTTCACAGGCCCCCTGGACTCCCTTGGGGCTCTGGGCTTTTACCTCCATCCTCCCACTTCCTTCAAAGTCAGTCCTCCTTGGAAGGGCTCCATGCTCGGTACCTCTTTCTTCCTCTACCTCACACAGAGAGACTCTGTAGGGTTGGAAAAGGTCTACTTAGTGAATTTAGACTCTGAGATGTCATTGACTGTTTTCAACTCAATGTGCTCCCCTTTTGAGGTCACTTTCATTTTAGGAGCTGGAAATACTTGTAATTGAGAACATAGTAGAATTTTTGTTACTGGTGTCTAGCTGGCATATATGAGCCTTCTGGTCACCCTCATATCGCAACCCAAAGATAGCCTCTTATTTTGCTCATGGAGGGTGGATTTGAGGGCGGCCAAGTGAAAGTATCTTTGTGAGGGAATAAAACAGTCAGCACCAGGATTTCATAGAGGGGAGGGTAGAGAGAGCTGCAAGAAATGGTGGGTGTGAGTTGGGGGCTGCTGTGATAAGGCCTGTGTAGCAGAGGCCAGCACGGTGGTTTGGGGGACCATCTGCTCCTGGAAGGTCTCTGAAGTAGGAAGTGGGAGTAAAGTGCATTGGAGGAGAAAAACGTGTGTGTGGAGACTTGGGTCTGAACCGGGGTTCAGTCATTTCATGGCTCTGTGAAAATGGACAAGTCACTTAACCACTTCAAGTCTCAATTTTCATTTGTAAATATGAAAATAGCAACCTATCCCATAAGATTATTGTGGGGGCTAAGTGAGATAATTATGTGAAAGCACTTGGTAAAAGGTAGGTCTGGGGTCCTGACTCTAGAGATTCTGGGTGATCAGGTATTGGTATTTTTAAAAAATGCTCCTCAGGAGATTTGAATGTTAGAGTTTATAAGAGCTGTGATAATACCTTTTAGTTCCTTTACATAATTCAGCGTGTTGCTCAGGGGTCAGTGCTGGTAGGCCTTTGGTTCCTCATTTCCAAAAAGTAAATAGTGTAGGCCAAAGAACCTTATTAGACTCATGAAGTTATAAAACTGAATGGTCATTCAGTTCAATCAGTCATCTGTTGGTTGTATCCTCTTTGTATTATTCTTGCCAACCAGTAGTTTAGGCTAGTTTTTACAACTTTAGCGGGTATCAAGAGTTATCCGGAAGGCTTGTTAAAACCCAGACTTCTGAGCCTCAAGCTGAAAGTCTCTGAATCCATAGGTTTGCATAAGACCAGCGAATTTTCATCTCTAACAGGTTCCCAGGTGATGGTGATGTTGCTGATCTGGAGGCCACATTTTGAGAACCACTGATCTAGACAATGCTTCAATATCTCCAGGGACAAAGAACTTCCTACCTCATGAGCTCATTCATCTATCTTTGGATAGCCTGTTACACTAATACACAATCTACTAGAAAGTTCTTCCTGATATTAATCTGAAATCTGTCTTCCTTTCCTTTCACCCATAGGCTCTTCATTTTGCCTCTTTTGACAGTAGAGTTAAAAATGATTCATTCTAGACTTAACAAAAAGCTTTTTTATTAGCTTTGGTTTGTGATTCACTATTTTAAGGGAAAAAGAAAAAATGGCTGTATTGAGACTCTGCAGATATAAAAAAAAAAAAAAAAAAAAAAAACAAAAAACTTACAGTCATTCTAAGGGAGAAACTATCTGGTCTTCTATTTCTGGAATAATTTCAACTGAACACACATATTTTGAGCACCCAGAGAGTTTCAGGAGCAGGAGATACACAGGTGAACAGCCACTCCAGGAATTCCTTTGGAAGGCTGGAATAGCTACTCCCAGGTTATGGATGTGGATTTTTAGTGATGGACAAGTCAGTGCTCCTAGATGGTTCTACCACAGCTCTGTGGACTTAGGACCATTCTAGTTAATGCATATTTTGGCACCCATGCAACTTTCTCAAGACATAAAATTTTAATAGACGTCCTGACTCTAGAATTCTGGGTGATCAGGTATTGGTATTTTTAAAAATGCTCCTCAGGAGTTTTGGAAAAACATAATACCTTTTAGTTCCTTTACATAATTCAGCGTGTTGCTCAGGGTCAGTGCTGGTAGGCCTTTGGTTCCTCATTTCCAAAAAGTAAATAGTGTAGGCCAAAGAACCTTATTAGACTCATGAAGTTATAAAACTGAATGGTCATTCAGTTCAATCAGTCATCTGTTGGTTGTATCCTCTTTGTATTATTCTTGCCAACCAGTAGTTTAGGCTAGTTTTTACAACTTTAGCGGGTATCAAGAGTTATCCGGAAGGCTTGTTAAAACCCAGACTTCTGAGCCTCAAGCTGAAAGTCTCTGAATCCATAGGTTTGCATAAGACCAGCGAATTTTCATCTCTAACAGGTTCCCAGGTGATGGTGATGTTGCTGATCTGGAGGCCACATTTTGAGAACCACTGATCTAGACAATGCTTCAATATCTCCAGGGACAAAGAACTTCCTACCTCATGAGCTCATTCATCTATCTTTGGATAGCCTGTTACACTAATACACAATCTACTAGAAAGTTCTTCCTGATATTAATCTGAAATCTGTCTTCCTTTCCTTTCACCCATAGGCTCTTCATTTTGCCTCTTTTGACAGTAGAGTTAAAAATGATTCATTCTAGACTTAACAAAAAGCTTTTTTATTAGCTTTGGTTTGTGATTCACTATTCTAAGGGTAAAAGAGAACATGGCTGTATTGAGACTCTGCAGATATAGTAAAAAAAAAAAAAAACAAAACAAAAAACTTACAGTCATTCTAAGGGAGAAACTATCTGGTCTTCTATTTCTGGAATAATTTCAACTGAACACACATATTTTGAGCACCCAGAGAGTTTCAGGAGCAGGAGATACACAGGTGAACAGCCACTCCAGGAATTCCTTTGGAAGGCTGGAATAGCTACTCCCAGGTTATGGATGTGGATTTTTAGTGATGGACAAGTCAGTGCTCCTAGATGGTTCTACCACAGCTCTGTGGACTTAGGACCATTCTAGTAATTAAATGCATATTTTGGCACCCATGCAACTTTCTCAAGACATAAAATTTTAATAGACATATATCTGAAAGTTTCTAGCACTTCAGGGAGATTTTGAAATTTATTCTAGCATACCATACAATGAGTTTTATTGGGAACTGCAAAAATATATAATTTTAATAGGAATAGGTAAGCACAAAACCTTGACACCACTGATAAAATACTGGCCATGCCAAAGCAACCCCTGTAAAAGTTTGCAGAATGTTTCAGAAAAGAATTATTAGGAGCTGATTTTTTAGTGGAGCTTCAACTAGGACCTTATTTTCAAGGAAACATCTACGCTTCCAAGGAAAGAGCAGGTATTCGCTGTCTTTGAAGTGAGGTTAGAGAGCCTGCTGCTTCTTGCAGCTACATGATAAAAGACCATAGATGTTGTTTTGTGCATATTTGGTGAAAAATCCTAATTAATAGAGGTAAAAGAACCTTATTAAATCAGACATATTTTAGGAAAATGCTTTAAGGTGAAATGACAGTGCTTTTTTTGCATTCAAAGGATGAGAATTCAAGTATTAGGCATTTTTCTCTTAGAGATGGAACTGTTCTCATTGCTCATCTTGATACTTGGCCCAAGACAAGATAGTTGATTTCTTGCTGTTGATTTGTAGGGTGTGAATCTTTGTCCCTTTAGGTAGAAAGCTCTGAAGCACCACTCCTTTAAGACCTTAACATTTCTGAGCTTCATTCTCATTGTCCTTCAATATCAGGCAAGTAATAACTGCCCCATATATTGTTATGAGATGGAATATGGTGCTATACATGACACACCCAGCATACTTAGCCTGCTGACCACCAAAACCCTCTGTAATAATTCATACATTCTGGGATAAGGGTCAACAAGCAGTGGTATACTTCCCCAAAGGGAAAGGAAACCAGATCATCACTTTTGAGCAGCCAGAGAGTTTCAGGAGCAGGAGATACACAGGTGAACAGCCACTCCAGGAATTCCTTTGGAAGGCTGGAATAGCTACTCCCAGGTTATGGATGTGGATTTTTAGTGATGGACAAGTCAGTGCTCCTAGATGGTTCTACCACAGCTCTGTGGACTTAGGACCATTCTAGTAATTAAATGCATATTTTGGCACCCATGCAACTTTCTCAAGACATAAAATTTTAATAGACATATATCTGAAAGTTTCTAGCACTTCAGGGAGATTTTGAAATTTATTCTAGCATACCATACAATGAGTTTTATTGGGAACTGAAAAAATATATAATTTTAATAGGAATAGGTAAGCACAAAACCTTGACACCACTGATAAAATACTGGCCATGCCAAAGCAACCCCTGTAAAAGTTTGCAGAATGTTTCAGAAAAGAATTATTAGGAGCTGATTTTTTAGTGGAGCTTCAACTAGGACCTTATTTTCAAGGAAACATCTACGCTTCCAAGGAAAGAGCAGGTATTCGCTGTCTTTGAAGTGAGGTTAGAGAGCCTGCTGCTTCTTGCAGCTACATGATAAAAGACCATAGATGTTGTTTTGTGCATATTTGGTGAAAAATCCTAATTAATAGAGGTAAAAGAACCTTATTAAATCAGACATATTTTAGGAAAATGCTTTAAGGTGAAATGACAGTGCTTTTTTTGCATTCAAAGGATGAGAATTCAAGTATTAGGCATTTTTCTCTTAGAGATGGAACTGTTCTCATTGCTCATCTTGATACTTGGCCCAAGACAAGATAGTTGATTTCTTGCTGTTGATTTGTAGGGTGTGAATCTTTGTCCCTTTAGGTAGAAAGCTCTGAAGCACCACTCCTTTAAGACCTTAACATTTCTGAGCTTCATTCTCATTGTCCTTCAATATCAGGCAAGTAATAACTGCCCCATATATTGTTATGAGATGGAATATGGTGCTATACATGACACACCCAGCATACTTAGCCTGCTGACCACCAAAACCCTCTGTAATAATTCATACATTCTGGGATAAGGGTCAACAAGCAGTGGTATACTTCCCCAAAGGGAAAGGAAACCAGATCATCACTTTCTGAAAAGGCACATTGTTCCAGGTCTCCACCATCTCTTTACTAAGAGCCAATCGCAGTTCTTCCCAAACTCGGTTTCCTAGATCACTGGGGTCCAATTAAATCTTAATAAGTATGTTGTGGAAAAAAAAAAGGGCTCTAGGGTAGATACATTTGGCAAATGCTGCTAACTAGCATATTAGCATATCAAGGCCTATGAAGAGTCCAACAGTAATGAAACCTGTTCTACTTTGTTTAAGGAAACATTTTCTAAACTTATTCCAGTGGTAAGAACCTATTTTCTTGAGGAGACCATTAACACCTTGTGGGACACTGATACCCCTCAGGGTACAGTTTGGGAGCTGCTTATAGAAGGCAGGAAACACTTTGTCCTTGGTGCTTTGTGTGGTCCCAGCCCATGGTAGATGCAGAAGTATTCTGTTTGTATGTTTATGTCAATATGCTGATGACCCTTAAGCCAAAACAGTGACTTCCCGGGCCCACAGTTTATTTGCACTGTCACTATGAACCAGGAATACAGCACACACCTTTCCCTACAAGCCCCTGTTCCTACAATGCCGCCTGGTTAAAGAACATCAGTGGGGCTTCCCTGGTGGCCTAGTGGGTAAAGAGTCCGCCTTGCTCTGCCAGGGGCACTGGCTCGATCCCTGGCCTGGGAAGATCCCACGTGCCACAGAGGTGGGGTTTTTGGACCGAGTGGATGTCCAGCAATGAGAGAGGCCTGCGATGGGAGGCCCACACAGGCCAAAGAATAAAGATGAATGAAAATTGGGCCCAAGACAAGATGTTTTTTTATTTGTAGGGTGTGAATCTTTGTCCCTTTAGGTAGAAAGCTCTGAAGCACCACTCCTTTAAGACCTTAACATTTCTGAGCTTCATTCTCATTGTCCTTCAATATCAGGCAAGTAATAACTGCCCCATATATTGTTATGAGATGGAATATGGTGCTATACATGACACACCCAGCATACTTAGCCTGCTGACCACCAAAACCCTCTGTAATAATTCATACATTCTGGGATAAGGGTCAACAAGCAGTGGTATACTTCCCCAAAGGGAAAGGAAACCAGATCATCACTTTCTGAAAAGGCACATTGTTCCAGGTCTCCACCATCTCTTTACTAAGAGCCAATCGCAGTTCTTCCCAAACTCGGTTTCCTAGATCACTGGGGTCCAATTGAATCTTAATAAGTATGTTGTGGAAAAAAAAAAGGGCTCTAGGGTAGATACATTTGGCAAATGCTGCTAACTAGCATATTAGCATATCAAGGCCTATGAAGAGTCCAACAGTAATGAAACCTGTTCTACTTTGTTTAAGGAAACATTTTCTAAACTTATTCCAGTGGTAAGAACCTATTTTCTTGAGGAGACCATTAACACCTTGTGGGACACTGATACCCCTCAGGGTACAGTTTGGGAGCTGCTTATAGAAGGCAGGAAACACTTTGTCCTTGGTGCTTTGTGTGGTCCCAGCCCATGGTAGATGCAGAAGTATTCTGTTTGTATGTTTATGTCAATATGCTGATGACCCTTAAGCCAAAACAGTGACTTCCCGGGCCCACAGTTTATTTGCACTGTCACTATGAACCAGGAATACAGCACACACCTTTCCCTACAAGCCCCTGTTCCTACAATGCCGCCTGGTTAAAGAACATCAGTGGGGCTTCCCTGGTGGCCTAGTGGGTAAAGAGTCCGCCTTGCTCTGCCAGGGGCACTGGCTCGATCCCTGGCCTGGGAAGATCCCACGTGCCACAGAGTGGTTGGACCGGTATGTCCAATTACAAGTCAGTGCTCTGGAGCACATGCGCCCAGAGCCGGTGTCCAGCAATGAGAGAGGCCGCTGCGATGGGAGGCCCACACAGGCCAAAGAATAAAGATGAATGAAAATGAATAAATAAAAAAACCAGTAGAAGAGGCCAAAATTAAAAAAAAAAAAGAAAAGAACATCATTAAACAGACTTTGAACTAGCCAAGGTCTCAGTCTGACCAGTCTTTCTGCAGGAGTCACCATGAGGGTTGCTCGCCCCAGCTGTCCAAAGCAGAGGTGGGTGCCTTTTGTTTACCACTCCCCTAGGTCAGACATGATTGGTGGCTGAGCACCAGCGAATCTGGAGGAAGAAGATGCTTCCAGAGGGGCTCTGCAAAGAACCTGTTCACCAAAGGCAGGAAGGAGACACCAAATTAAAGTGTTCTGTTCCCCCAACAGGAGATTGCGAGGTTCACACAGGGTGTGTTTGTATTTTGTTTTCCTCTGCAGTTTCAATCTTCTTTCCTCTGAGAAAGGAATCTTTTGTGTTTGGCCTTGTCTGGAGGCTTTGGTAAACTTCCTGTCTTCGCCTGCTCTTGATGCACTTTCTTGTGCGGACTTGCCATGGCAAGGGCACGCTCACAAGTTTCCCCTCCCTGGGCTCTGCACGCAGCCCGGCTACACATCTTCAAACATGTTCCCTTCTGAGGAGAAACGAGCTGTTGCCAGAGACGGGCTCTGGGACATGGAAGGCTGGCTAATTGGCTGGCTGCCCCGAATGATAATCTGGAAGTGATCAGTGGAGGAGAAAGATAACACAGCTGTGGTTTTCAAGGAGACAGGTCCCAGTTTTTCTACCTGCCAACCACGTTTCCTCTGAGGAGTTTTTCCAAGAGTGCTGTAAAAGAGACCTTTTAATCTTGTTTCAAAAGCCTGGAGACCCAACTCTTTCCAGATCTTGGGAAGAAAGCAGGCCAGGGAAACGTGCGTTGCTGAAGAGTCAGGGTTTATAAGGAGACAGCGTGGAGGGAGGGCAGACAGGCAGAATGCCACTGCCATTCCGTGTCTGAGCTCGTGTATGTGCACTAGAGGACTTGGGGCACTTGACTTCCAAGGGTTTTCACCCACAAGCACTACAAGGTTTGGGGCTGGGACGGGAGGGTGGTTTAGAGGTTGAGGAATATAAATCTGTCAGTGGGTGATTTTTCAGACATCTGCCTGGAGCTATTGCAGACAAACACAAGAGTTAATGGGGCCACAGATATGCCAGATGATGCCTGAGAAAACCTGAACTGAACAGATCACCTGGGAGACTGCTTGGTGGGGAAAAGGCTGTCAGTAATAAATAGTTTATCATTTAATTTTGAATCTCAAAGCGGAGGAAAAAAAGAGAAGAGGAAAATCAATCCGGATCAGAAGCTTGAGTGTTCAATATTCTTTTTATTAGCAGTCAGTGAACACTATAGAAACACACAGCCTGATCCTAGCAGTGTTGTGTACCTGGGGCATCTCAAGTCACTGCAACCACACCAAGCTGGCTTTCGCTGGGCAACAAGGCCTGAGAAGTGCCCAGGATGTGGTTTCATAGATTTACTCATCTAGGGCATTTCATCATTTTTAAGAGGTAACTGGCAGAGTTACTTGCTTGTTTTCCTCTGCAGTTTCAATCTTCTTTCCTCTGAGAAAGGAATCTTTTGTGTTTGGCCTTGTCTGGAGGCTTTGGTAAACTTCCTGTCTTCGCCTGCTCTTGATGCACTTTCTTGTGCGGACTTGCCATGGCAAGGGCACGCTCACAAGTTTCCCCTCCCTGGGCTCTGCACGCAGCCCGGCTACACATCTTCAAACATGTTCCCTTCTGAGGAGAAACGAGCTGTTGCCAGAGACGGGCTCTGGGACATGGAAGGCTGGCTAATTGGCTGGCTGCCCCGAATGATAATCTGGAAGTGATCAGTGGAGGAGAAAGATAACACAGCTGTGGTTTTCAAGGAGACAGGTCCCAGTTTTTCTACCTGCCAACCACGTTTCCTCTGAGGAGTTTTTCCAAGAGTGCTGTAAAGAGACCTTTTAATCTTGTTTCAAAAGCCTGGAGACCCAACTCTTTCCAGATCTTGGGAAGAAAGCAGGCCAGGGAAACGTGCGTTGCTGAAGAGTCAGGGTTTATAAGGAGACAGCGTGGAGGGAGGGCAGACAGGCAGAATGCCACTGCCATTCCGTGTCTGAGCTCGTGTATGTGCACTAGAGGACTTGGGGCACTTGACTTCCAAGGGTTTTCACCCACAAGCACTACAAGGTTTGGGGCTGGGACGGGAGGGTGGTTTAGAGGTTGAGGAATATAAATCTGTCAGTGGGTGATTTTTCAGACATCTGCCTGGAGCTATTGCAGACAAACACAAGAGTTAATGGGGCCACAGATATGCCAGATGATGCCTGAGAAAACCTGAACTGAACAGATCACCTGGGAGACTGCTTGGTGGGGGGAAAAGGCTGTCAGTAATAAATAGTTTATCATTTAATTTTGAATCTCAAAGCGGAGGAAAAAAAGAGAAGAGGAAAATCAATCCGGATCAGAAGCTTGAGTGTTCAATATTCTTTTTATTAGCAGTCAGTGAACACTATAGAAACACACAGCCTGATCCTAGCAGTGTTGTGTACCTGGGGCATCTCAAGTCACTGCAACCACACCAAGCTGGCTTTCGCTGGGCAACAAGGCCTGAGAAGTGCCCAGGATGTGGTTTCATAGATTTACTCATCTAGGGCATTTCATCATTTTTAAGAGGTAACTGGCAGAGTTACTTGCTTGTTTATAACAGATATTTCTGCTGCTTAGTACAGCACAGTTGACTCAACAGCTGTTGCTGTGGTTACACTGAAAAATACTTAAAAAAAATTCTTGTTGATTCACTGTGTAGAATGCTTGTGGTAGAAGGCAGCTGGATGCCTGGGGTTTCTCCAAGCCTCAATATCCTAATCTTCAAAATGGGGATAAAAAGACTTGTGCGAAGTTGTTGAAAGAGCTGGCCCACATTAGGGCCAGCAATAAATTAGGACTTTACTTCTCATCTAGTGCCAACTTTCCATTCAGAAGATAAGTCATGATTTAAGAGGCGGGCATGCTAATGGAAATGACATCCCTCTAGGTATTTGGTAGGAACATAGGAAGAACCCCGTGTTTTTAAAGGACCACTGTCTCCGTCCCCGATGGTACTTATCTGCTGATTATCTGCTCTTTGCTGCCTGTGTCTAGGCTTCCATTTCCCCCTCCCTGTCATTGCACAGTGCTCAACTGCCATCTCACAGGAAAAGGTTGAGAAACGCCCTGTACAGGGTTCAGCTGATCCCATGAGACTGTAATGTGGAGAAATCTCCACCACCATGAAACCAGAGAAGGCACAGCAGTGATGGGCTTTGAGTCAGAGATGAGTTTCTGGCTGTTTTCCATGTGTCAGAGTGCAAACAGCTAGTTTCTCTCTTATTCCACTTGGGGCATCCCATAAACTTCAAATTTCAAAACACAAAACTTCAAACTTTAAAACACACGTTGGGTGGGCAAGGGGAAGGAGGCATCTTCCTAACTTCCTTGACTTCCTGCCTTGCTGAACTCCTGCAGCACCAATGGTAGATGCTGTGCTGCTGTGTGCATGAGGAGGCAGGACCCAGGAGCTAAAAGCAGTGGCTTTGCTCTTATTCAGACAGACGTGTTTTAAGCTCAGCTTCACAAGCCACATGGATGTGGTGTGGGGCATACTCCTTTACTTTCCTTCCTTTGAGTTTCTTTAACTTCTTCCTTCCCTGCCACATTGCAGGGATTCAGTTAGAGATACATGTAAATAGCTTGCACAGTGCATTTCACATTAGTAATTCTGATACATGTTTATTAGTAATTATGTAAAGTGTGTTTTAGATCATTGTTTGGTATGCTTCATACTAATTTCTTTGTTTCAGTTTTAAGTAGCTTCAGGAGGATTGCATCTTTTATTTCTTTTCTTTTCCTCTGCATTTTATGTTTCTTGAGTCCCACACGGGGTCACCACAGCACTGACTGAACACACAATGTGGATGATTATTCCGTATTTGAAACACGGGCCTCTAACGACAAGGCAAAGTCAACTATCAGCAGAGGAAAGATGCACCCAGAACTACTGCGCCTTACATTTTAAAAGTATCCAACTTTCCATTCAGAAGATAAGTCATGATTTAAGAGGCGGGCATGCTAATGGAAATGACATCCCTCTAGGTATTTGGTAGGAACATAGGAAGAACCCCGTGTTTTTAAAGGACCACTGTGTCCGTCCCCGATGGTACTTATCTGCTGATTATCTGCTCTTTGCTGCCTGTGTCTAGGCTTCCTTTTCCCCCCTCCCTGTCATTGCACAGTGCTCAACTGCCATCTCACAGGAAAAGGTTGAGAAACGCCCTGTACAGGGTTCAGCTGATCCCATGAGACTGTAATGTGGAGAAATCTCCACCACCATGAAACCAGAGAAGGCACAGCAGTGATGGGCTTTGAGTCAGAGATGAGTTTCTGGCTGTTTTCCATGTGTCAGAGTGCAAACAGCTAGTTTCTCTCTTATTCCACTTGGGGCATCCCATAAACTTCAAATTTCAAAACACAAAACTTCAAACTTTAAAACACACGTTGGGTGGGCAAGGGGAAGGAGGCATCTTCCTAACTTCCTTGACTTCCTGCCTTGCTGAACTCCTGCAGCACCAATGGTAGATGCTGTGCTGCTGTGTGCATGAGGAGGCAGGACCCAGGAGCTAAAAGCAGTGGCTTTGCTCTTATTCAGACAGACGTGTTTTAAGCTCAGCTTCACAAGCCACATGGATGTGGTGTGGGGCATACTCCTTTACTTTCCTTCCTTTGAGTTTCTTTAACTTCTTCCTTCCCTGCCACATTGCAGGGATTCAGTTAGAGATACATGTAAATAGCTTGCACAGTGCATTTCACATTAGTAATTCTGATACATGTTTATTAGTAATTATGTAAAGTGTGTTTTAGATCATTGTTTGGTATGCTTCATACTAATTTCTTTGTTTCAGTTTTAAGTAGCTTCAGGAGGATTGCATCTTTTATTTCTTTTCTTTTCCTCTGCATTTTATGTTTCTTGAGTCCCACACGGGGTCACCACAGCACTGACTGAACACACAATGTGGATGATTATTCCGTATTTGAAACACGGGCCTCTAACGACAAGGCAAAGTCAACTATCAGCAGAGGAAAGATGCACCCAGAACTACTGACGCCTCTAAGCCATTTTTTAAAAAGTACCAAACGCATTTCTAGAATGTGCCAGTAACACCACAAGAGTGACATTTTCTAGTAAATTGTTAATATTTCCAGCCAATTTTTCCAGATAAATTAAGTTATCTGGTTTTAAAACCTGCCAGACATACCTAGTATTCATCCTTAGGATTTTCCTAAGTTTGGAAATGGTTTCGACATTTGCAATAACCGCAATCTAGGTTTCTTTTCTATAAATTCCCTCACATTAAGCTCATCACTCCCTCAGTTTAGTGCCACAGAGGGATGGCCAATACAAAACATGAAGGCTGTATCACTGACAGAGCCAATCTGTAATCTCTTGGTTCCAGGAACAGGTGGCAATAATGATGCTGCAGCAAACAAGATGCACATGTTCTAGCAACAGCTGCTCCAGCACAAAGCGAGCTGCACAGATAAATGCTATGTGCAGGAGCATGTGAAAGTCTTCCCTAAGTCTCAAAGTAGATATACTGCACACCTTTAGGTATTAATGAGTTAAAATAAAAATGGAGGTCGTATTCATTTTAAAAAATGTGTAATTAACAATATATGTATTTTCAACCCCACTGACTCTTCATAAGGCCTCACTCTCAGACTTGCCCCAGCGAAGAGCTGGACCACTCAACTTGGCCTAAGGGGCACATTCAGGCTGGAAGAGACTGAGGGCAGGGCCGGTTTCTGGTCCAGGGATTGTTTTCCAAGCTCAGCTTAAAACCCTTGTTTGGTTTTTTTTGCTTAACTTCTTCCTTCCCTGCCACATTGCAGGGATTCAGTTAGAGATACATGTAAATAGCTTGCACAGTGCATTTCACATTAGTAATTCTGATACATGTTTATTAGTAATTATGTAAAGTGTGTTTTAGATCATTGTTTGGTATGCTTCATACTAATTTCTTTGTTTCAGTTTTAAGTAGCTTCAGGAGGATTGCATCTTTTATTTCTTTTCTTTTCCTCTGCATTTTATGTTTCTTGAGTCCCACACGGGGTCACCACAGCACTGACTGAACACACAATGTGGATGATTATTCCGTATTTGAAACACGGGCCTCTAACGACAAGGCAAAGTCAACTATCAGCAGAGGAAAGATGCACCCAGAACTACTGACGCCTCTAAGCCATTTTTTAAAAAGTACCAAACGCATTTCTAGAATTTGCCAGTAACACCACAAGAGTGACATTTTCTAGTAAATTGTTAATATTTCCAGCCAATTTTTCCAGATAAATTAAGTTATCTGGTTTTAAAACCTGCCAGACATACCTAGTATTCATCCTTAGGATTTTCCTAAGTTTGGAAATGGTTTCGACATTTGCAATAACCGCAATCTAGGTTTCTTTTCTATAAATTCCCTCACATTAAGCTCATCACTCCCTCAGTTTAGTGCCACAGAGGGATGGCCAATACAAAACATGAAGGCTGTATCACTGACAGAGCCAATCTGTAATCTCTTGGTTCCAGGAACAGGTGGCAATAATGATGCTGCAGCAAACAAGATGCACATGTTCTAGCAACAGCTGCTCCAGCACAAAGCGAGCTGCACAGATAAATGCTATGTGCAGGAGCATGTGAAAGTCTTCCCTAAGTCTCAAAGTAGATATACTGCACACCTTTAGGTATTAATGAGTTAAAATAAAAATGGAGGTCGTATTCATTTTAAAAAATGTGTAATTAACAATATATGTATTTTCAACCCCACTGACTCTTCATAAGGCCTCACTCTCAGACTTGCCCCAGCGAAGAGCTGGACCACTCAACTTGGCCTAAGGGGCAAATTCAGGCTGGAAGAGACTGAGGGGCAGGGCCGGTTTCTGGTCCAGGGATTGTGCCAAGACATGTCCTGCATTTAATTGCAGAGTTAAATACTGGACTCTTAGACACATGATACCATGTTAAATTCTAAGCTGCTTTATTGGAGAGGGAGAAATTTCATAGTTCATGAAAATCTAATTGCTTAGGCTTTTGCAGATTGATAATAAAACATCTTGAAATGATTATGTGGGGAAGAAAAATGAAACGTGTGAGACAAGTCCTCCCAATCAGAATCCTTTGCTCAACTGATTCCAATTCTGGGCTGATATTCTTATCTGCAGTATTTCAATCAATTCAACCAAAGGAAGCAGCTTATCTGTATGAAAAAATGTGCTAATTCAGTTGGTGGACTGACACATAAGGTCATTCCTATCTTCTTTTCTAGTTTCCTTGAGATCAGAGGCGAGAGTGTATTCTAAGACCTGGGCTCTGACTTGGGAAGGACAAGGAGCCACAGGGTAAAAGGTCATAGGAGAAGGAAAGGAAAGGAAAGGAAAGGAAAATAGGCATTCCCTAGTAGGTCTCTGGTCCATAGAGAAGGCCTCTGTGTCAAAGGGCAACTGAACAACTCATCATTGTATTTTGCTCATTGTTGAGGCCAGTGCGGTGCGTGTGTGTTACAGATTAATCCCTGCATGCCTCATTTATCCTTCACGTCTACTCTCATTTACGAGGAACCTTTGGTGAAGAGGCCAATGCTATCATAAAGAATTGTAATCTCTTGGTTCCAGGAACAGGTGGCAATAATGATGCTGCAGCAAACAAGATGCACATGTTCTAGCAACAGCTGCTCCAGCACAAAGCGAGCTGCACAGATAAATGCTATGTGCAGGAGCATGTGAAAGTCTTCCCTAAGTCTCAAAGTAGATATACTGCACACCTTTAGGTATTAATGAGTTAAAATAAAAATGGAGGTCGTATTCATTTTAAAAAATGTGTAATTAACAATATATGTATTTTCAACCCCACTGACTCTTCATAAGGCCTCACTCTCAGACTTGCCCCAGCGAAGAGCTGGACCACTCAACTTGGCCTAAGGGGCACATTCAGGCTGGAAGAGACTGAGGGGCAGGGCCGGTTTCTGGTCCAGGGATTGTGCCAAGACATGTCCTGCATTTAATTGCAGAGTTAAATACTGGACTCTTAGACACATGATACCATGTTAAATTCTAAGCTGCTGTATTGGAGAGGAGAAATTTCATAGTTCATGAAAATCTAATTGCTTAGGCTTTTGCAGATTGATAATAAAACATCTTGAAATGATTATGTGGGGAAGAAAAATGAAACGTGTGAGACAAGTCCTCCCAATCAGAATCCTTTGCTCAACTGATTCCAATTCTGGGCTGATATTCTTATCTGCAGTATTTCAATCAATTCAACCAAAGGAAGCAGCTTATCTGTATGAAAAAATGTGCTAATTCAGTTGGTGGACTGACACATAAGGTCATTCCTATCTTCTTTTCTAGTTTCCTTGAGATCAGAGGCGAGAGTGTATTCTAAGACCTGGGCTCTGACTTGGGAAGGACAAGGAGCCACAGGGTAAAAGGTCATAGGAGGAGGAAAGGAAAATAGGCATTCCCTAGTAGGTCTCTGGTCCATAGAGAAGGCCTCTGTGTCAAAGGGCAACTGAACAACTCATCATTGTATTTTGCTCATTGTTGAGGCCAGTGCGGTGCGTGTGTGTTACAGATTAATCCCTGCATGCCTCATTTATCCTTCACGTCTACTCTCATTTACGTAGGATACCTTTACCCATAAGTTGGAGTGTTTTTACCAATGTTAGTAAGTTACTGGTACTCTTGGAAAAAGAGTGAAGGTGTGTTATCCTGTGATTCTCAGTATTCCTAGTGGAAGGTGAATGATATTTTGTTGTTTTACTCTCTGAATAAAGGACAAAGAGGAGGCTGGACCTTTAGGCCTTCATGGAAATGTCACTTTCAGCTCTCAATCTGCATGTATCCATTTGGAGTTGACAGAGGTGGATATGTTTGAAGCCTCTGTCTGACCCTTTTCCACTGCCTAACCCACCCTACTTAGAAAGGCCTCACAATTTCCTCAACAAATTCAGGATTAGCACCATTAAAGGCTGGAATAATCACCTTGGTGTTTGTTTTCCTGTTATTTACACAATCTATTTCAAGTATTATTCCATGTGTTTGGAGACTATTAACTGATCAAAGTTCTTGGGAGGCAAGGGTCTAGAAACATATTAAAAACTACCTTTAAAAATATTCATTCTAATGGGAATAATCCCCTTTATAAGTCTTTACTACTTTTTTTTTCTTTAATCTTGATGTAACACCAACCCCATATTATAGAGATTCTAGAGAGTGTCATATGTCATGTCTGATGAGGAAATGATTCCCTTCTCAAAGAGAAGAAACTTTCAGAACAGGAAATCAGAGATACCAGAGGGTCCCAAGAAATCTGGTGATTGCAAGATAATGCTAGTACTTTCGGAAGAAACACACAAAAACACAGGCCACATAGGGGTCTAGTATCATGGACTTCCTTGCCAGGCTTCTCTTCCCCTCTGCTGAATTATAGTTCCAGCTCCTGCCTGAGTGCTAATGGCCTGATTTGCATAAAGGGATCCTATCTTATGTGAATATCTAGTTTCAGAATTTAGTTAACACAGTGATGACTGTTCTACATTAAGATTTCAGGCCAAATGCAGGCCCATATCCTCAGCGATATAATTACTGTGTCAAAGGGCAACTGAACAACTCATCATTGTATTTTGCTCATTGTTGAGGCCAGTGCGGTGCGTGTGTGTTACAGATTAATCCCTGCATGCCTCATTTATCCTTCACGTCTACTCTCATTTACGTAGGATACCTTTACCCATAAGTTGGAGTGTTTTTACCAATGTTAGTAAGTTACTGGTACTCTTGGAAAAGAGTGAAGGTGTGTTATCCTGTGATTCTCAGTATTCCTAGTGGAAGGTGAATGATATTTTGTTGTTTTACTCTCTGAATAAAGGACAAAGAGGAGGCTGGACCTTTAGGCCTTCATGGAAATGTCACTTTCAGCTCTCAATCTGCATGTATCCATTTGGAGTTGACAGAGGTGGATATGTTTGAAGCCTCTGTCTGACCCTTTTCCACTGCCTAACCCACCCTACTTAGAAAGGCCTCACAATTTCCTCAACAAATTCAGGATTAGCACCATTAAAGGCTGGAATAATCACCTTGGTGTTTGTTTTCCTGTTATTTACACAATCTATTTCAAGTATTATTCCATGTGTTTGGAGACTATTAACTGATCAAAGTTCTTGGGAGGCAAGGGTCTAGAAACATATTAAAAACTACCTTTAAAAATATTCATTCTAATGGGAATAATCCCCTTTATAAGTCTTTACTACTTTTTTTTTCTTTAATCTTGATGTAACACCAACCCCATATTATAGAGATTCTAGAGAGTGTCATATGTCATGTCTGATGAGGAAATGATTCCCTTCTCAAAGAGAAGAAACTTTCAGAACAGGAAATCAGAGATACCAGAGGGTCCCAAGAAATCTGGTGATTGCAAGATAATGCTAGTACTTTCGGAAGAAACACACAAAAACACAGGCCACATAGGGGTCTAGTATCATGGACTTCCTTGCCAGGCTTCTCTTCCCCTCTGCTGAATTATAGTTCCAGCTCCTGCCTGAGTGCTAATGGCCTGATTTGCATAAAGGGATCCTATCTTATGTGAATATCTAGTTTCAGAATTTAGTTAACACAGTGATGACTGTTCTACATTAAGATTTCAGGCCAAATGCAGGCCCATATCCTCAGCAGATATAATTACTGGTGAGTGAATAAATTATGCATGCCTATACTTGCAAAGATAACATTTTAAATATCGGAACTCTCACTTCACATTAGCATCAACATTATTTAACACTTGCATTAAGTGTGGGTTACTACAGCTGAAGACAATCCTTACATTAGGCAATAAATAATTAAATAAGGTTTTATATGTAAGAGGGGAAACATAAGAAAAGTGAATTTATATTCTGAAAATTCTATGTAAAAATATCTTTCAAGGTTAATAAAAACATAAGTACAAGTATATATAACTGATAAAAAATATAGAGGCGCAGAATGGGAAAGGTGTGGAGAATATAGACCTTGGATCAAGATCAACTGGGTTTGAATCCTTACATTGCCACTTATCATCTGAGAGACCTGGGTCAAGTTATTTAACCTCTCTGGGCCTCACTTTCACCTCATCTGTAAAATGGAGCAATTATAGTACTTATCTCATAGGACTGTTGAGAGGCTTAAATAAAGTGCTTGGAACACTGCCTTACAGTTTATGCTATAAAAGTATTAACTTTTTAGTAAAAGCATTCTGTTTGTTTTCCTCTTTTTTCTTGTCCCTTCCGTTCCCCTGTTCTTATTCTTCTTAAGCATTATTATCATCATCATCATCATCATTCATATGAAATGGCCAGGGCCGCCATCTAATTTGCAGGTGCAGTATAAATATAATTGCAGGGTCTCTTGCCCAAAATCAGGGAAAAAAAGGATTTTCCTTTTTTTGTGTGTGTGGTCTCTCTCTCACACCTATCATGGTGGTTGTGGTTTAGTCAGTAAGCCATGTCTGACTCTTGCAATCCCATGGACTGTAACCGGCTCAGTCCCTCTGTCCATAAGAATTGCCAGGGAAGAATAACTGGAGTAGACTGCCATTTCCTTCTCCAGGGGATCTCCCCAATCCAGGAATCAAATGCTGGTTTCCTGTATTGCAGGCAGATTCTTTACCAACCGAGCCACCAGGGAAACCCCTCACTTATCATGGTATTCTTTACTCACTACCTAATAAGACAGCTCTTTTCATGAGCAAGGCTATTCCTGTGGTGAGTGGAGACCTTCACAAAGGCCTGGGGACCCTCCCTGTAACTGGGTGACTGACCTCCTTGTGCTGTGTCCAGCCTCCCTCCAGGGGCTGGGTTTGGCACAGGCCACTGGGCAAAGGTGGGGAAGTAAGATGGAAGAGAGCCTTTTCTGAGGAGGTGGAGTGGTGGAAGGAGGAGGGATTACGCATGAACAGAGGCCCCAAACCCTGGTGAATGCTTCACTGTCCCATCGGACTTCATTTATAAAAAACACATTCAGATATAAAATTATTAAGAAAATTCAAGGCAGTAATCACAGAACAGTAAAGCCCCAAGTATGGGCCCCATTCTGAACATAGGTCCCTGTGTGACATGTCCACAAAGCCAGCCCTGAAAATAGTTGAATAGATGTGAAATTTCTTAGCAGTCAATTAAAACTCCAATTTGATTATCAAGTGATTGGGCAAATTGGATTTTGTTCCCAGTTTTGATACGGCCAACACAAACAGGGCAAATCATTTTATCCATCTGTGAAACTCACAGCAGAAGGGGGAAAAAGGGATGTATGTATTAACCCACTGGTCTACGCCAGAGATCTATACATAAAGAAACTTCTACAAAGATCTTTGTGCTCTCCTAACCAAAAGCAGTAGGTCAGCATTTTCCAAAGTGTGCCACTTGAGAAAAGGGTCCTGTAGGGAAAAATAGGGTTACTGAGTAACATAAAATTAATTGAGCTTAAAAATAAAATAAAATCAGCACTACTTACTTCATAGGACTAAATTTTTTCCCCCTTTTCATTGTGTTCATGGGGTTCTCAAGACATATAAAAAGCAAGGGAATTCCAAAAAAATAATCTGTTTCATTGACTATGCTAAAGCCTTTGGCTGTGTGGATCACAACAAAATGCAGAAGGCTCTTAGAGAATGGGAATAAACAGAACAAATGCTGGTTTCCTGTATTGCAGGCAGATTCTTTACCAACCGAGCCACCAGGGAAACCCCTCACTTATCATGGTATTCTTTACTCACTACCTAATAAGACAGCTCTTTTCATGAGCAAGGCTATTCCTGTGGTGAGTGGAGACCTTCACAAAGGCCTGGGGACCCTCCCTGTAACTGGGTGACTGACCTCCTTGTGCTGTGTCCAGCCTCCCTCCAGGGGCTGGGTTTGGCACAGGCCACTGGGCAAAGGTGGGGAAGTAAGATGGAAGAGAGCCTTTTCTGAGGAGGTGGAGTGGTGGAAGGAGGAGGGATTACGCATGAACAGAGGCCCCAAACCCTGGTGAATGCTTCACTGTCCCATCGGACTTCATTTATAAAAAACACATTCAGATATAAAATTATTAAGAAAATTCAAGGCAGTAATCACAGAACAGTAAAGCCCCAAGTATGGGCCCCATTCTGAACATAGGTCCCTGTGTGACATGTCCACAAAGCCAGCCCTGAAAATAGTTGAATAGATGTGAAATTTCTTAGCAGTCAATTAAAACTCCAATTTGATTATCAAGTGATTGGGCAAATTGGATTTTGTTCCCAGTTTTGATACGGCCAACACAAACAGGGCAAATCATTTTATCCATCTGTGAAACTCACAGCAGAAGGGGAAAAGGTATGTATGTATTAACCCACTGGTCTACGCCAGAGATCTATACATAAAGAAACTTCTACAAAGATCTTTGTGCTCTCCTAACCAAAAGCAGTAGGTCAGCATTTTCCAAAGTGTGCCACTTGAGAAAAGGGTCCTGTAGGGAAAAATAGGGTTACTGAGTAACATAAAATTAATTGAGCTTAAAAATAAAATAAAATCAGCACTACTTACTTCATAGGACTAAATTTTTTCCCCCTTTTCATTGTGTTCATGGGGTTCTCAAGACATATAAAAAGCAAGGGAATTCCAAAAAAATAATCTGTTTCATTGACTATGCTAAAGCCTTTGACTGTGTGGATCACAACAAACTGCAGAAGGCTCTTAGAGAGATGGGAATACCAGACCACCCTGTCAGCCTCCTGAGAACCCTGTATGCAGGACAAGAAACAACAGGACCAGGCATGTAACAATGGACTGGTTCAAAATTGGGGAAGAAGTACATCAAGGCTACATATTGTCACCCTGCTTATCTGACTTATACACAGAGCACATCATGCAAAACGCCTGGCTGGATGACTCACAAGCTGGAATCAAGACTGCCAAGAGAAATATCAATGACCTCGGACGTGCAGATGATGCCACCTCAGTGGCAGAAAGCAAAGAGGAACTAAAGAGCCTCTTGATGAAGGTGAAAGAGGAGCATGGAAAAATTGTTTTTTTAAAAACTCAACATTCAAAAAATGAAGATCATGGCATCTGGTCCCATCACTTAATGACAAATAGATGGGGAAAGAGTGGGAACAGTGACATATTTTATTTTGGGGGGCTCCAAAATCACTGGGGATGGTGACTACAGTCAGGAAATTAAGAAACCTTTGCTCTTTGGAAGGAAAGCTATGACAAACCTAGACATTGTATTAAAAAACAGAGGCATCACTTTGCCAACAAAGGTCCATATAGCCAAAGCTATGGTTTTTCCAGTAGTTATGTACAGATGTGAGAGCTGGACCATAAAGAAGGCTGAACACAAAAGAATTTATGCTTTCGAACTGTGGTGCTGGAGAAGACTTCTGAGACTCTCCTGGAGAGCAGGGATATCAAACCAGTCAATTTAAAGGAAATCAACCCTGAATGTTCATTGAAAGGACTGATGCTGAAGCTCCAATACTCTGGCCCCATGATGCAAAGAGATGACTCTCTGGATAAGATCCTTATGCTGGGAAAGACTGAGAACACGAAAAGAAGAGGGTGACAGAGGATGAGATGGTTAGATGGCATAACTCACTCAATGGAAGTGAGTTTGAGCGAACTCAGGAAGATAGTGAAGGACAGGGAAGCTTGGCATTCTGCAGTTCATGGGGTCACAAAGAGTCAAACATGACTTAGTGACTGATCAACAACTCTTTTTCTGATTATTTATATTTTACTCTTTTCTAATTATTAATCTTAGGCTTTGGAAGGAGCAGATATACACGTAAAAAATCAGTCCATTTAGAAGACAGATGTTATCAAATTTTAGAATGCATTTATCTTGTCATTAAACTTAGCCTCACAGCTATTCAACCAATGATCTATTCTTTCACCTTCTATGGCTATTCACTCCCAAGACCACATTCCTGACCCACTCCTTTTGTCCTCCTTGGTATCTCAGAGGTAAAGAATCTGCCTGCAATGGAGGAGGCAGAGGAAACAGGTTCAATCCCTGGCTCGGGAAGATCCTCTGGAGGAGGGGATAATAACCCACTCCAATATTCTTGCTTGGAGAACCCCATGGACACAGGAATCTGGTGGGCTACAATTCATAGTGTTGCAAAGAATTAGTCATGATTAAAGGATGGCTGGATGACTCACAAGCTGGAATCAAGACTGCCAAGAGAAATATCAATGACCTCGGACGTGCAGATGATGCCACCTCACTTCTCTCCATATCCAGGTTAAATGTCATATTTCATCAGTATGGACATTACTAATATTCTTAATTTTTGCACACTCAACCCCACTGAGCAATCCTGATTAAAACTATAAGAACCTACTCTGAGCTGGCACTTGGCTGGAGGAGAAACTCACATCTATGCTGACTGTTCTCACTTTTAACTCTCTATCTCAAATCTTAAAACAAAGCAGCAATCATATTTACTTCATTTTCCCTCTCTTCAAAGTTATTATTCTATACCTTCTCTGCCTCACCCTCTCCCTATTCTTATCTTGTGACCCTGTCTCACTCTTCATTGGGAAAACATCAGTAGAAGTGGCCAGGTGGGAATTCTCTTATTTTTCACCAGTTAATATATGCATACTCTTTCCCCTTCCACATCACATCATAATAGGGTCCTTGTGTCATCTTATCAGAGACTGATTTGTACTCTGTAGCTGTCCCCTCACTTTTCAGTTCATTAACTCTTGCAAATATCTCTCCTGCATCACTGTGTCATAAATGTTCCTACTTGGTCTAGGGGATATACAACTAGAGCAAAAGAAAGAAAGAAAGAAAGAAACATATGCATAAACAACAAAATAAAAACAAACCCTCCTTGACTTCATTTATCTATCTTCTGCTCTATTTCTCTGCTCCTCTTTCTAGGAAGTCTTAAAGAATTGCCTACAGCTGTTGTTTCCACATCCTTGTCTAACTTTTCTGTTTAATTTACTCCAGTGTCTGTCCCCAACACACCTACTGAGACTGCTCTTGTTAAGGGCCCCCCCCCATTATTCTAGCCTAAACAGCTATTCAACCAATGATCTATTCTTTCACCTTCTATGGCTATTCACTCCCAAGACCACATTCCTGACCCACTCCTTTTGTCCTCCTTGGTATCTCAGAGGTAAAGAATCTGCCTGCAATGGAGGAGGCAGAGGAAACAGGTTCAATCCCTGGCTCGGGAAGATCCTCTGGAGGAGGGGATAATAACCCACTCCAATATTCTTGCTTGGAGAACCCCATGGACACAGGAATCTGGTGGGCTACAATTCATAGTGTTGCAAAGAATTAGTCATGATTAAAGGATGGCTGGATGACTCACAAGCTGGAATCAAGACTGCCAAGAGAAATATCAATGACCTCGGACGTGCAGATGATGCCACCTCACTTCTCTCCATATCCAGGTTAAATGTCATATTTCATCAGTATGGACATTACTAATATTCTTAATTTTTGCACACTCAACCCCACTGAGAAATCCTGATTAAAACTATAAGAACCTACTCTGAGCTGGCACTTGGCTGGAGGAGAAACTCACATCTATGCTGACTGTTCTCACTTTTAACTCTCTATCTCAAATCTTAAAACAAAGCAGCAATCATATTTACTTCATTTTCCCTCTCTTCAAAGTTATTATTCTATACCTTCTCTGCCTCACCCTCTCCCTATTCTTATCTTGTGACCCTGTCTCACTCTTCATTGGGAAAACATCAGTAGAAGTGGCCAGGTGGGAATTCTCTTATTTTTCACCAGTTAATATATGCATACTCTTTCCCCTTCCACATCACATCATAATAGGGTCCTTGTGTCATCTTATCAGAGACTGATTTGTACTCTGTAGCTGTCCCCTCACTTTTCAGTTCATTAACTCTTGCAAATATCTCTCCTGCATCACTGTGTCATAAATGTTCCTACTTGGTCTAGGGGATATACAACTAGAGCAAAAGAAAGAAAGAAAGAAAGAAACATATGCATAAACAACAAAATAAAAACAAACCCTCCTTGACTTCATTTATCTATCTTCTGCTCTATTTCTCTGCTCCTCTTTCTAGGAAGTCTTAAAGAATTGCCTACAGCTGTTGTTTCCACATCCTTGTCTAACTTTTCTGTTTAATTTACTCCAGTGTCTGTCCCCAACACACCTACTGAGACTGCTCTTGTTAAGGGCACCATTA
Source organism: Tragulus kanchil (assembly GCA_022376925.1). Taxonomy (NCBI): domain Eukaryota; kingdom Metazoa; phylum Chordata; class Mammalia; order Artiodactyla; family Tragulidae; genus Tragulus; species Tragulus kanchil. Next base: position 62,503,912 of record JAIOJX010000030.1, read on the forward strand.
CTTCCACATTACCAAACCAAGTGGTCTTACATGATATGACAGTTCTTAATTTTTAAAATCCCTTTAAAAAAATCTTGACTTCTATGATGCCACATACTCCTGGTCTTCCTCCTACCTTAATGGTTATTCCTTCTCTGTCTCCTCCTCCCTGCTAAACAGATGATCTTTAAGAGTTGGAGGTTTCTGGAGCACTTTCTTGGGTCCTATTTTAATCCCAAGCAGTATTATTTTTCCTGTAGCTGACCTCACCAATAATTGCCAAATCTGTATCAGTGGCCCTGATTTTAGAATTTCAGATTTACTACAGCTAACTGTCCACATGACATCATTACATGGATATTTGATAAAGAGCTCAAAAGTATCATGTCTATTAGAACTGTTGACATTTTTCTTACTCTCCAAATCTGCTTCTCTCCAAATCATTCCATGTCAGCCCTGGCTGCTAAAGCCCCAAATCTAGGAATTATCTCAATTTTCCTCTTTTATTTACTATTCCATGTTAAATCTGTCAGCAAGAACTGTCAACACTTCCTTTGGAATACATCCCTCAACTGCCCACTCTTTCCACTTCCAATACCACCACACTAACACATGCTATCATCCCCTCTAGACTGAAAACTCACAATTAATTTCCCAATTGATTTGTTTGCCTCCACTCTTGCACCATTATAATGCTTTCTCTACACAGTAGCCAGAGAGATGTCTTTTTTAAAGAAATCTAAATTAGAGAGCATGCTTCAAACATGCCAAAGTCTTCCTATGCACTGGGAATAAAACTCAACTTTCTTGTGCTAGTTATAAAGTCTACCTGCCCTAGAGTCTGTCAATGCCTCCATTTATCTCATATAACTCTTTACGTGTCCAGTATGCATACTTCAGCCACACTGGCCTTCTCTGTTCCTCAAACATACAAAGGTCACCTTAATCAAGGAACCCTTCTCGTAGTTGTTCCCACTATCCAAAATTCTCATGGCTTTTCTCACTCAGTGGCTTCTGCTTTTCATTCAGATATTAGCTTAAATTTTGTGCTTTCCCTTTCACTATGGAATCACAAGTTTCTATCTTATTCAATGTGTTATAATCAATTTCTAGAATTTCTCATTTTGCTGCTCAAATAGTTCTAGACTTGGCCATTAAGAATCCCTTCAAATTGTCCTTTTGAAAAGTCTCTGTTATTCTTTGAGTACTTTATTATGTTCTGTCACAAAACAATACTTCAGGCTCATTTTATACTTTCTCTCGAATCAGCCATTTCTTTGAGGAATTTTGATTCCTTTGGATGGAGAATGTATTTAGTAGCCAAGATATGGGTGCTAGGTGTTCTCACTGTCATTGGACTGTTATTATTGTTAGACCTTCTCTGTGGACAGAACTAAGATACACACATATCCATCTCTGTTTATTCTCTATCTAATCATGAGTTCACACTGATACCCACAACTCAAGTCTAACACTACACACTTTATTCTAGCCAATTCCCTTTCTATGCTTGTAATTCTCTTTTCCAACAATGAGAAACCCATTATATTTGATATATTTATTTTCTCAATCCTATTGTATATAGCTAATCCTCTGGCACACAGACTGTCTCCTTGATCAACAAAGTTCATACAAGTTGAGAATCTATGCCCCCAGCTCTACTATTGTTCTAAATTACCCACTTATAACATTCCAGTAGGCATTTTTTCACTTGGTCATTCTTTCAGTTGTTCATCTACCAACTGTTTACTGAGTATCTAACCTGTGTTAGGCACAATACTGAAAACTGTATACACCCCAGTGACCAAGGCAGACAGAATATTTGACCTCATGACTATTATCCAGACCATGTGTCTCTGCTCTAGACATATTTGCTTTTTCTAAACTTTAAAGTTTGTTGTACCTGCCCTAGAGTCTGTCAATGCCTCCATTTATCTCATATAACTCTTTACGTGTCCAGTATGCATACTTCAGCCACACTGGCCTTCTCTGTTCCTCAAACATACAAAGGTCACCTTAATCAAGGAACCCTTCTCGTAGTTGTTCCCACTATCCAAAATTCTCATGGCTTTTCTCACTCAGTGGCTTCTGCTTTTCATTCAGATATTAGCTTAAATTTTGTGCTTTCCCTTTCACTATGGAATCACAAGTTTCTATCTTATTCAATGTGTTATAATCAATTTCTAGAATTTCTCATTTTGCTGCTCAAATAGTTCTAGACTTGGCCATTAAGAATCCCTTCAAATTGTCCTTTTGAAAAGTCTCTGTTATTCTTTGAGTACTTTATTATGTTCTGTCACAAAACAATACTTCAGGCTCATTTTATACTTTCTCTCGAATCAGCCATTTCTTTGAGGAATTTTGATTCCTTTGGATGGAGAATGTATTTAGTAGCCAAGATATGGGTGCTAGGTGTTCTCACTGTCATTGGACTGTTATTATTGTTAGACCTTCTCTGTGGACAGAACTAAGATACACACATATCCATCTCTGTTTATTCTCTATCTAATCATGAGTTCACACTGATACCCACAACTCAAGTCTAACACTACACACTTTATTCTAGCCAATTCCCTTTCTATGCTTGTAATTCTCTTTTCCAACAATGAGAAACCCATTATATTTGATATATTTATTTTCTCAATCCTATTGTATATAGCTAATCCTCTGGCACACAGACTGTCTCCTTGATCAACAAAGTTCATACAAGTTGAGAATCTATGCCCCCAGCTCTACTATTGTTCTAAATTACCCACTTATAACATTCCAGTAGGCATTTTTTCACTTGGTCATTCTTTCAGTTGTTCATCTACCAACTGTTTACTGAGTATCTAACCTGTGTTAGGCACAATACTGAAAACTGTATACACCCCAGTGACCAAGGCAGACAGAATATTTGACCTCATGACTATTATCCAGACCATGTGTCTCTGCTCTAGACATATTTGCTTTTTCTAAACTTTAAAGTTTGTTGTACGCAACTGTACTTATATACCTATGTTATATACACTTCTTATTCCAGAATTAGGATGCAATCATTCTACATATATCCTTTTGTAGCTTCCATGCAGTCCCAATTTAAAGAATGTTCTAGGTAGGTGCATGTGGATAAATATATGGACTCCTTATTTGGTAATCTTTATTTGACTTTGATTCTGAAACACAGAATAGGCATAACCAAGTAAGCAACAATTATTCTTCCCTGGTATGCTGTGTTAACCACACCCAACACTTTTACATTTTGGCTCCAAGAAATGCTACAAATCTGTAAATCTGCATTTTGTCACACATTTCAGAGTGACTTAATGACCTTCTTCATCATATGATAATAAAAAATGCTCTCTTATGAAGGAAATGAAACTTAAACATATGGCCCTAATACTTACCTGCATGTCATTAGTTTCCCTTAAGCATGGATTTTTTTTTAAATACCAATTGTGTGTGTGTGTGTGTGCTTAGTTGCTCAGTCATGTCTGCTGACTCTTTACAACCCCTCTGGACTGTATCCTTCCAGGCTCCTGTGTCCATGGGGATTCATTCTCCGGGCAAGAAAACCAGAATGCGTAGCCCTTCCCTTCTCCAGGCTATCTTCCCAACTCAGAGATCGAATCTAGGTCTCCTGCATTGCAGGCAGAATGTTGGCCATCTCAGCCACCAGGGAAGGCCAACTGGTTACCTTAATTACCAGTTTTATATATAAGGAGTTCCCTTGCAGCCCAGTGGTTAAGACTCATTGGTTCCAGTGCAAGAGCACTGGGTTTAATCCCTATAGATCCCACATACTGCAGCTAAAAGATCCCTTATGCCAGAACTAAGGCCCAGTGAAGCCAAATAAATGAGTAAACGTTTTTTAAAAGTTAAATACTGGTGTAGTATGTCTTGTACTGGTGGCTTTACTAGGGTGGCATGTGTTGACCATGACACATGAACATTCCTCATTTCCTCCTTTCCCACTTCTCCCAGTTTAGCATTTCTGTTGCTTTTATAACCCAAACCTTTGAGAGTTTTTAAATATTTCTTTCATTTTTCTATTTTCTGTGGCCACACATCCTGCTGAACAGTCTTGGCAAAAACATTCTTCAGTTTTTAACATCTATAGATACAGGTTTTCAGAATTTCAGTGGAATAATTTTTACACTTCCTCTTGAGAGAGACGATGTTAACACAAATATTAGAAACTGTTTATGAAGCCTGATTTGTAGAAGATAAGATGGCTTCTTAGAGACTTTTTTTAATTTTTTTGGGGATAGACTCAACAGAAAAATAGGCATAACCAAGTAAGCAACAATTATTCTTCCCTGGTATGCTGTGTTAACCACACCCAACACTTTTACATTTTGGCTCCAAGAAATGCTACAAATCTGTAAATCTGCATTTTGTCACACATTTCAGAGTGACTTAATGACCTTCTTCATCATATGATAATAAAAAATGCTCTCTTATGAAGGAAATGAAACTTAAACATATGGCCCTAATACTTACCTGCATGTCATTAGTTTCCCTTAAGCATGGATTTTTTAAATACCAATTGTGTGTGTGTGTGTGTGCTTAGTTGCTCAGTCATGTCTGCTGACTCTTTACAACCCCTCTGGACTGTATCCTTCCAGGCTCCTGTGTCCATGGGGATTCATCCTCCGGGCAAGAAAACCAGAATGCGTAGCCCTTCCCTTCTCCAGGCTATCTTCCCAACTCAGAGATCGAATCTAGGTCTCCTGCATTGCAGGCAGAATGTTGGCCATCTCAGCCACCAGGGAAGGCCAACTGGTTACCTTAATTACCAGTTTTATATATAAGGAGTTCCCTTGCAGCCCAGTGGTTAAGACTCATTGGTTCCAGTGCAAGAGCACTGGGTTTAATCCCTATAGATCCCACATACTGCAGCTAAAAGATCCCTTATGCCAGAACTAAGGCCCAGTGAAGCCAAATAAATGAGTAAACGTTTTTTAAAAGTTAAATACTGGTGTAGTATGTCTTGTACTGGTGGCTTTACTAGGGTGGCATGTGTTGACCATGACACATGAACATTCCTCATTTCCTCCTTTCCCACTTCTCCCAGTTTAGCATTTGTTGCTTTTATAACCCAAACCTTTGAGAGTTTTTAAATATTTCTTTCATTTTTCTATTTTCTGTGGCCACACATCCTGCTGAACAGTCTTGGCAAAAACATTCTTCAGTTTTTAACATCTATAGATACAGGTTTTCAGAATTTCAGTGGAATAATTTTTACACTTCCTCTTGAGAGAGACGATGTTAACACAAATATTAGAAACTGTTTATGAAGCCTGATTTGTAGAAGATAAGATGGCTTCTTAGAGACTCAATTTGGGGATAAGTGAGTTACTTTATTTCCATTTCCTTTTTTCTTTTTAAAAACAAGTCTGGTTTTGTTCAGACCCCTTATTACATTTAGCTTCTGTTCTCATACTCCATCAAAATTACCAGCTGAAAGATCAAAAAATAAAAATAAGCATTCCTGTTTTGAGGCATACTGTTTAAATAACTGCAACACCCTTCAAACATGTGGTCCTATCTCCTACTTGCTTCTTGGGTTTCCTGCAAACTGGAGTCAGTTGTCTGTTAGATCCAGTGAGCTCTGAGGAGTGGATGAGAGCAAGGCACTGTGTTTGGATGGCAGCCTTCTGTAACTGTACTCAATCTAAGTTTGAAGACCTACTGGTTTCAGTTTCCCTTTTTAGTAAAATTCAATTTATCAACCTCCTTTTCATTACATGTCATGCCTATGGTTGTTGGCCACAAAAAAGGAACTAGAAAACACAGAGCAATTGAGACAGATAAAAGGTTATGACTGTGTGTCTACTGTCACTTTTAGTGAGGTACAGACCCCACTTTCAAATAGTTTCACTATCTTTGACAAGAGAAAAGCCTTCAACCAAGGTCTGAGAGCACCTGAATGCTCTACATTTTTAAGGTGTGCCTGGGTTTCCATCTGCTGTTTTTGCTATTGCATTAATATGTCCTACTGTCAAAAGGCTCCTTAAATGACAGCAGTAAGATCTGCTGAGCACTAACTATGGATTCTTCCAAGCTGAGATGGAGTCATCATATATACTACCAGAAGAAGTTCTGCCTTTGGAAGTGCTTCTCAAACTTTATCAAAATTAATCACTTGGGAGAGTACTTAAAATGCAGATCCAGGTCACCACCAGAGACTCAATTTGCATGTTTAGAATGGGGCTCAGGAATTTACATTTTTCACAAGCTCCTGGTATAATTATGTTGTGATGGACTGTCCTTAGAAAAACATTATTTAGAGTACTGACAACACTCTTGGCTGTTACCATCTACATTTTTATATGACAAATATGTTCCTGGAAATCTATCTGCAAATACATTTTTGGTGGAGCCAGTAGAATTCTGTCTGGTTGGCAATGTCCTTTCTGAGAGGTGTTTCTGATTTGATGTCTGTAAACAGCCACTGAATATAAGCAGCAAAGCTCTCTATTCAAAGGAATATCTTAGTGGTTTGTTCTGTAAGGTCAAGAATACATTTCTGGGGCTTCCCCTGGTGGTCCAGTGGATAAGGACACCGCCTTGCAGTGCAAGGGGCGCCGGTTCGATCCCTGGCCTGGGAAGATCCCACGTGCCGCGGAGCGGCTGGACTGATGTGTCCAATCGCCGAGCCGGAGCTCTGGAGCGCATGCGCCCAGAGCCGGCGCTCTGCGACGACAGACGCCACCGCGATGGGAGGCCCGCAGGAGCCAAAGAACAAAGACGGATTAAGACGGAGAAATGAAAGACCAATAGAAGTGGCCCGCCTGCCTCCCTCCCCAACTCGACCCCCGCCCAAAAAAAATAAATAAATCTTAAAAAAAAAAAAAAAAGAATACATTTCTTACGAGAACACACAATCACCCTCTACTGGATTAATATGGGTTAGCATATGGGAGATTTCTCACAGAAAAGGCGTAATCATTCTCCTATCACAAAACAATGACTGCTGGAATCTACTAGCTGCAATCACTAGCTAGCTGCAATGCCCCCCTTTGCTGCATTATTTTCTGTTCTTTATCATAGATATGGTTACAGCTGTGCTGTGAACGGGTCATAGCTGGGGTGGGGGCTAGGCTTGAGTTAGTGTTTCCAGAAGCCTTGGTCTATGGGGAGTTCACCCTTCCAGCTACAAGCTGGGTACAACACTGGGGAGAAGAGTCTTTGAAATGGGGCTGCTGATTCTGAAGCTGGCTCTGGGCGCAAGGCTCCAGCACTCAGAAAACAAACCCAGATTCAAATGTTAAACATTCATAAAAATCAGAATGGTGATATTTTTGACCTGCTGCCAACTTGTTTAACCTTTTTCCTTTCTTCCTTATTTAAAAAAAAATCAAATTGCTGGAATATGGTGTGTGAGATTTTTAGAGCCAACATTTTTTCTTTTCTCCTGTTGGAAAGAAGTTCCTCAGAGTGAGAAATTTTGTGTCAGGTTTTAGTCATGAAAGGGTGCAGCTCTTTCTTTGTCAAAGATAAAACTGCAATTCTCCGCACATAATGTGATGATTTATGCCCCTGGCATCTTATGGTGTTAACAGGGCTGAGGGGTATAAATTCTCCTCAGGTTAAGACAGGAGTAGACCTCACAACTTTGGCTGTGCCATCCCATGTGGCTCTGGTCAGAGAAGTAAAACCAAACCAAACACATTCAATAAGAGCAGATGCTTAAGTACTTTTTAAACCCATGGCTTTGTGGAACTGTTTTCGCTTAAGGAGAGAATAATTTGAAACACCTTTCCCACTAGTTCGTTTATTCAGGTAGCATCTAAGCAGCTCCATAGGGCCTCTCCTGCTCTCAGTGCTGGCAAGGTTAGGTCCAGTGAAGGGTGAGTGTGGCCTAAGCCGCCCTCACTTGGCCACAGGTTTCAGAAGACATCTGCAAATCATTGTGCAAAACCAAAAGTACAAATTCACCACAGCCTGACTCTCTCGAGTTGAGTCTGATATTTCCTGTTTTGAAGGTTTCCTTGGTATCTTACACATCAACTGTGAAACGCCAGCTGCTTTAAGTGACTTGAATTTATAGACCCTTTGATCAATTATCTTACCCAGTTTCTGGATAATTGAGAAGAGGGTTGAGCCATCCCTTTGATTTTTAAAAATCCAGTCCTTTAGCAAGTGCTATAGACGGAGTCTTGCCTTTGTTTTTCTTATTTAATTTGCTTTAGCACTGAGGTCCTTTCTATCTATGATATTAGCTCCCCAGCTAGTGCTTTGCAGCTAAAGGAAACTAAATGTTGCCAATGACAAACTGAAAGCAATAGTGGGCCTTATCTCAGATTCTCACTCTTTGCTAATTCACTGAATTTGTAGTATCTTTAGGATCACTGTTTTTTCTTTTTTTTTTTCAAAATAGAATAATGAAAGTGATGAAAGTGAAGTAGAAAGAGCAAAGAAACAACTCCAGACCATGAACTAGGTCTCCCGGTCGAAGGGCAAGTTGAAAGCAACAGAACCAGTTTTCATTAGACTGCTGTACTTTCCTTCTTGGTAGAAAATTTTAAATGATGATTAGGGTTTATGCATGGTCATCGACATTCAGACTTGGAATAATTGGACTTGGTTTGTCTAGACACCAACGCAGCTGAGCAAATACACAATGGGGCTCATGGTATTGTGACACTTTTGTGTCATGTACTGATGAAGTTTAGCAAATATCTGTGTATCAGTTTTGACATTTATCAAATGAAAATCTTCACTTGACCACGACTTCCCTACTTCTAAGGGCAGACTATTCTGGGGTAGACCTAGTTCACTACTAGTCAGTTCTGTTTGTAGAAGTCTTCTCACCAATGAGGCCAAATTTATCTCCCCAAAGCCTCATCCATCTGTTCAGTTACTGAATACTTTGTCTACATGCTGATGGTTACAGGGTGGTCTTTGGTTTTGAGGCAGTTCTTTTCTTGTTCAATGTTCCTCAACTCTTTTTTCATTATAACTCCCTTAAAAATCCTTTTTAGACATTTTTTCCTAATTGCCATCCCTCCATGAAATTTTATTATTTTTTTAGTTTGTCAAAGTATTTTATTTCATTCACTGCAAACATAAACTAATGAAATTTTAATATCACAGATACACTGTACATCTGATTATATACTTATCCATATATTGTGTTTTTCTAACAAAAAGTAAGGTTTTTGTTCTTCAAGAATGAATTTCTGCTCTGTGAGGGGAACAGCATCCCAGCAAAGAAAGTATAGTCTGGCGGGGACTGCAGTTACAGGAGCAAATAGTTAAACCTCGACATATCCACCAGACCATGCTCTCCTCTACTTTATTCTCTGACTCTCTTATACACATACCTTGTACAGACTTCTAGAAAGACTGTATATTTAATTTTGAATATGTGTTTAACCATTTATAGTCAGTTGAATAATTACCCCCCTTCCCCCACTGCCCAATGCAAAAGGATAAACTTACTAGGAACCTGTGAGTGTAACCTTATTTGGAAAAAAGGGTCTCTGCAGATTAGTTAAGGATTTCAGAATAAGATCATCCAAGATCATTTGGATAGGCCCTAAATCCAATGATAAGTGACCTTATAAGAGAATGGCACAGGGATATTTGGCACAGAAAAGAAGGCCACATGAGATGGAGACAGAGACTGAGTGATGTAGCTACAAGAAGGTGAAAGAGATTCTCCCCTCAAGCCTCTACAATGGGTATGACCTGGCCTAAACCTTGACTTTAGACTTCTAAACTTTAGAACTTGCAAGAGTATACATTTCTGTTGTTTGCAGCCACCAAGATTGGGGTGATTTTTTTATTACAGTTACAGGAAACAAACCATCTTTCCTCCTCCTAAATTCTTAAGAGTCCCTTGGAAAGCAAGGAGATCAAACCAGTCAATCTTAAAGGAAATCAACTCTGAATACTCTTTAGAAGGACTGATACTGAGCTTTCAATACTTTGGCCACATGATGTGAATAGCTAACTCATTGGAAACGACCCTGATGTTGGGAAAAATAGAAGGCAAAAAAAGAGGACAGTAGAAGAGGAGATGGTTAAATGGCATCACCAATTCAATGGACATAAACTTGGACAAACTCTGGGAGATGGTGAGGGATGGGGAAGCCTGGCGTGCTCTAGTCCATGGGGTCTTGAAGAGTTGGACACGACTTAGTGATTGAACAATCTCCTCCTCCTCCTAAAGGCACACACACAGTCTTGCTCACCTATGTGGTCCTAGTGCATAGACTGGTGACTGACTCAGAACCCATGCTCAGTTTACATTGCACGGTATGAACAGTGAGTGTGAAGAAACTCTAAGCTTACTGTTTCGTCCTCCAGATGGAAGTTTCTGAGGGGTACTGCAATGCACTCCCTCCTTTCCTCCTGTCCACCCCAACAATCTCATCCTGTGTAGGCCAAACAGTCCAGAATCTTAAATTTTCATGTTTAGAAACATGTATTGTCAAAATGGGGCTTTCCTGGTTGTCCAATGGTTAAGAATCTGCCTGCTAATGCCAGGGACATGAGTTCGATCCCTGGTCTGAGGAGATCCACATGCCTTGGAGAAACTAAGCCCTCACACCACAAATACTGAAGCTTGCACACTCCAGGGCCTGTGAACCACAACTGTTGAGTCTGTATGCAACAACTACTTGAAGGTCATGCACCTAGAGCCTGTGCTCTGCAATGAGAAGCCACCAAGAAGACTGTGCACTACAACTAGAGAGTAGTCCCTACTTGCCTCAACTAGGGAAATGCCATGAGCAGTAATGAAGACCAAGTGCAATCAAAAATAAAACACACTTAAAACCGTAAAAATGTTAAAAAAAATAGGCACATATAACTTGATATAGACTGGATAATATTATACAGATTCTCCTGTGACTGCTTTTCTTCTTGTTAAATAACATGTCATGGCATCTCTACATGTCAGTAAATGTAGCTACACATCATGATTTTAATAGCTATCTGGGTTTCCATTGTGTGAATTCCTATAATTTATTTAACCAATCTCCTATTGATGGATGCTAATGTCTCTTTTGAAATGGAGTATCCATTTTGACATAGGGTACTGTAAATCTGGTGATACCAGTAGAGTGGAACCATTATTGCTTGTGACTTGAACACTACACTTATTCTAATGTGGCAGATCATTTTATTAGCTTAGTGAGCTAGTGGCTATCTTTTTTTTTTGATAGCATACTGCTATCTTCTTTTGACCCTGTGATTAATTAAAACCCTTATGTCTTTTAACCTGAATAGTTATGAAGTGAAGTGCTCCTAAATTTGTGTTTGAGCAATAGGTCACATATATTTTAAAATAATCCATGTGGGAGTCTTACATACACTTAATCATAGTCCCTTGGACTGCAAGGAGATCAAACCAGTCAATTCTAAAGGAAATCAATCCTGAATATTCATTGGAACGACTGATACTGAAGCTGAAACTCCAGTACTTTGCCTACTTCATGCAAAGAACTGACTTACTGGAAAAGACCCTGATGCTTGGAAAGACTGAAGGCAAAAGGAGAAGGGGGAGACCAAGGATGAGATGGTTGGATAGCATCACCAACTCAATGCACATGAATTTGAGAAACTCTGGGAGATAGTGGAGTACACAAAGAGTTGGATGTAACTAGCGGCTGAACAACAGCAGCAAATCATAGTTTATGCACGGTCTTATTTCTTCTTTTATATTGAACTCTATGTATGTCATAAACATTTTCTTCTACGCTACTGACTTTAACTTTTGAAGATTTTACATTTCTGTTTATTATTGAGAAAAATGGAATTTCTCCTATCATTTCAACCCACTTAGATAATTCTGAAGCTATGCTTTGTGCTCCATTATATACGTCATTCACACCTAATAAGCAGGTACAGACATACCTCAGAGATAGTTGGGATTTAGTTACAGATCATCTCAATAAAGTAAATATCACAATAAAGTAAGATGAGACTTTGGTTTCCCAGTGCATACAAATTATGGTTACATGATATGATAGTCTATGAAGTGTGCAATAGCACTGTGTCTTAAAAAACCAATGTATATAACTTAATTTTAAAACATTTTATTACTAACCATCAATGAGAATCTTCAACAAATCATAATAGTAGTATCAAAGTTCACTGATCACAGATCACCACAACAAATATAATACTAATAAAGAAATTTGATATATTACAAGAATTACCAAAATGTGACATAGAGATAGGAAGTGAGCAAATGCTGTTGGAAAAATGGCACTGATAGATGTGCTTTACATGGAGTTGCCACAAAACTTCAATTTGTAAAAACTGCAATACCTCCAAAGTACAGTAAAGTGAGGTATGTCCATATTTTATTTTTCCTCTATCTTAGGGATTGCAGCGTTGAGTAGTTCTAGGTTAAGAAGTGGAACTCTGACTCTCCTGGTTGATATTAAATTCCTGGTGAACATCTTGTCTTCCATTATTCTTCTCCCTTACAATACCTCTATCAGACTGGCGTTTGTCTTAGCTCATTAAGGACAGGACTTGCATCTCTTTGTCCTGCACTCCCTATAATACTTAGTACAATGCCTGATGTGGAACATAAGAGATGCCCATTAACATTTGTTGTTTTAAATTGAATGGTCCCCAAGACTATAATGAATTCAATGTGGCAGATCCACACAGCCTCCTAGCAATCAGCACTGTCTCTTGCACTTGCTCATTAATCATCTATTCAATAATCCATTTCTGTAATTCACAAGGGATCAATGCCAAGCCCAGTGGACTCTATCTACTTTTACCCCTTTCTTGAAAGTCAGGAGCTGGGAAAGCTTTATGCAGGAAGTGGGCCTTCAAGTTGGTGTTGATGGACAGGTATGATGTAAGTAGAGCGAAGGCCATTTGGAAACCAGTCTCTTCATAGTAAATGTGGTTGGAAGACAGAATTGTTCACAGACACAGAGAATAGTTTTACGTTGGTGAAATCTTAGTTAAGTGAATACTGAGATAACTCTGGAAAAGCAAATGTGGTCTTGGAAGTCAAGAATGGCCCAGGGACAGAGATGGAGAGACAGAGGAAGCCAGACCATTCTCTGTCTCCTATACCACACTCCCTTTGTGAGGTTGTTCTGATGCTTGCTTTTCCAGGATCTCACTAATCCTATCATCTTTAAATGTAAAACCTCAAATACATAAAAAGACACTTATTATTTACAGATTTGTGTCCTATTTCATTTCTAGATGTGGTGCCCAGCCATGGTATAAACAGATAGGAGGTGGTGAGTATAAAGCTAAAAATGAAACTTTGATATATTACAAGAATTACCAAAATGTGACATAGAGATAGGAAGTGAGCAAATGCTGTTGGAAAAATGGCACTGATAGATGTGCTTTACATGGAGTTGCCACAAAACTTCAATTTGTAAAAACTGCAATACCTCCAAAGTACAGTAAAGTGAGGTATGTCCATATTTTATTTTTCCTCTATCTTAGGGATTGCAGCGTTGAGTAGTTCTAGGTTAAGAAGTGGAACTCTGACTCTCCTGGTTGATATTAAATTCCTGGTGAACATCTTGTCTTCCATTATTCTTCTCCCTTACAATACCTCTATCAGACTGGCGTTTGTCTTAGCTCATTAAGGACAGGACTTGCATCTCTTTGTCCTGCACTCCCTATAATACTTAGTACAATGCCTGATGTGGAACATAAGAGATGCCCATTAACATTTGTTGTTTTAAATTGAATGGTCCCCAAGACTATAATGAATTCAATGTGGCAGATCCACACAGCCTCCTAGCAATCAGCACTGTCTCTTGCACTTGCTCATTAATCATCTATTCAATAATCCATTTCTGTAATTCACAAGGGATCAATGCCAAGCCCAGTGGACTCTATCTACTTTTACCCCTTTCTTGAAAGTCAGGAGCTGGGAAAGCTTTATGCAGGAAGTGGGCCTTCAAGTTGGTGTTGATGGACAGGTATGATGTAAGTAGAGCGAAGGCCATTTGGAAACCAGTCTCTTCATAGTAAATGTGGTTGGAAGACAGAATTGTTCACAGACACAGAGAATAGTTTTACGTTGGTGAAATCTTAGTTAAGCGAATACTGAGATAACTCTGGAAAAGCAAATGTGGTCTTGGAAGTCAAGAATGGCCCAGGGACAGAGATGGAGAGACAGAGGAAGCCAGACCATTCTCTGTCTCCTATACCACACTCCCTTTGTGAGGTTGTTCTGATGCTTGCTTTTCCAGGATCTCACTAATCCTATCATCTTTAAATGTAAAACCTCAAATACATAAAAAGACACTTATTATTTACAGATTTGTGTCCTATTTCATTTCTAGATGTGGTGCCCAGCCATGGTATAAACAGATAGGAGGTGGTGAGTAGAAAGACCAAAGTAGTACCCTTTTTGTCATGAGCAGGGAATGGTTGAGAAAGTAACTATTTGGGAGATATAGCTCATTGATTTAGACCAATAAGTGATAATACATGAAGAAGTGCAAAGTCTGAATTACTGAACACTGAGGAAAAGAAAGGTGAATTATAGGTACTGAGTCACTCTAAAACATGCTTGTCTCTGCAACACTGCTCATCATACAGCATTGCAGGGGCTGAGCTAAAATGGCAAGGCCACAAAGTTAAAGGTTCTTTGAGTTTCAAACTTCTACCAAGTTTCAAACTTCTACCAAGTTGCCAAAGAAAATCCACTTATTACCATTAACATCACCCCCTGTGTACCTGTAACCTCTCCCTCTCTCCTATCTCCTGCCAGGTCTGTGAGGCCTTGAGAGTCACAGGAGGACCCAGTTTTCACTGTGAAGATTGCACTGAGCTCTCTGTGTCACTTGTTGCAGAAGAGGGTTTGTTGTGATGGGGTCAAGTGGTGCAGGAAAGAGGCAGGCTTGGTTTCAACTCATTCTTTACAGCAGAGCAGGCCCCTGTGGGGCGAGAGGCTGGGGAGTGTCCTGTTCATGGCAGAGGTTCAGCCCAGTGGGGTGAACCAGGCGCACACAGTGGTTCAAGGGGCCGGAGGTAGCAAGAGCCTGCCCTCAAATGGGCAGGTCCTCAGCACGGGGCCAATGGGGAGGTGAAGGAGTTGCGTACTAGCAGGGTGGGAACTGCTGATGCCCCAGCCAGATCCAGCAATAGACCAGAGCTCATGCCAAAGTGGAAGACAGACCATCTCAGCATGGTGCTCCAAGTAGAAGCCCAGCCCTGCAAACTGCAAACTCAAGATTTCAACACAGACAACACCTTATCAGAAAGGGGGAATATGTGTCACAGGGTGAGTCCCCTAGGAAGCGGATTCTGGACACTAAAATCAGCATGCAGGCATTGTATTTGGGAATGATCTTGGAATCAACATCTGTGGAAGGATGAGACAGAACTTGGGATCAAAAAGAGAGAAAGGTTTAGTCGAGAGGATGTCCCAGCAACGGCCATGGCTGACCTTATGGGAAAACTTAGGGGAAACTGCTCAGCATCGGCTTGGGTTGGAGGGAGAAACCCAAGGGGGTCACACCTTCCCACTCCTACTGTGATCAGCAATGGGGTGTCGGATGCCCCTGGAAGGAGGTGTGGGTTTGGATGACCTTTCTTCAACAGAAGCAATTCTCAGAAATGGCTAACAGCTGAGGGCCATCTTCTGGATGCTCTCCCAGCAGCTGGGGGAATAAATCCTTCCTTTCTGAAAGGGGATTTGGGGAACACATCACCTCGTCACCTAAGTGACAGCCTGGGGGACAAGAGTGCCCAATAGCCATGAATAACAGAATGGGGATATTAGAACTCTGATCAGCATGAAAAGGAAAACATTATATTAAATCTCATTGAATTGATCCTGATGGGAGGCCAGAATGAGGGAGGGGTTATGAAAGGTGAGAGGGATTATCCATTAGTGTTTACATATATCCCCTCTGGGCATCCAGTTGCTATGGACCCTGGGATGGGATACAGGGGAGAACAGGGTAATGTGGCTAAGGGATCAGTGATTCTAGCTATGAAAAGCTGAGGAAGACAGAATTGGGGAAATAAAAGCACCTCAGATATATGTGAGACATTTCACTCTGCTTATTCTAGCAAATCTTGTACATCATGACCCTGGGGCTTATAATGCCACAAAAATTTTCAAATCCAATCACCATGTGCAAACATGCAATTTTAATTTTTAGAAGTATTTGTCAAGGCATTAATGCAAATCTGTTCCTGAGGCCTAAATGAATATTCTCTCATTGTGAGACTTCCACTGTGTTGTTGCAGCCATTTCGTGCTTCAAGATTGGAGCAGGAGATTTTTTTATTAATTATTTTTAGAGAGGATCATCTCTTCTCTGCACAGCTCAAGATTTCAACACAGACAACACCTTATCAGAAAGGGGGAATATGTGTCACAGGGTGAGTCCCCTAGGAAGCGGATTCTGGACACTAAAATCAGCATGCAGGCATTGTATTTGGGAATGATCTTGGAATCAACATCTGTGGAAGGATGAGACAGAACTTGGGATCAAAAGAGAGAAAGGTTTAGTCGAGAGGATGTCCCAGCAACGGCCATGGCTGACCTTATGGGAAAACTTAGGGGAAACTGCTCAGCATCGGCTTGGGTTGGAGGGAGAAACCCAAGGGGGTCACACCTTCCCACTCCTACTGTGATCAGCAATGGGGTGTCGGATGCCCCTGGAAGGAGGTGTGGGTTTGGATGACCTTTCTTCAACAGAAGCAATTCTCAGAAATGGCTAACAGCTGAGGGCCATCTTCTGGATGCTCTCCCAGCAGCTGGGGAATAAATCCTTCCTTTCTAAAAGGGGGATTTGGGGAACACATCCCCTCGTCACCTAAGTGACAGCCTGGGGGACAAGAGTGCCCAATAGCCATGAATAACAGAATGGGGATATTAGAACTCTGATCAGCATGAAAAGGAAAACATTATATTAAATCTCATTGAATTGATCCTGATGGGAGGCCAGAATGAGGGAGGGGTTATGAAAGGTGAGAGGGATTATCCATTAGTGTTTACATATATCCCCTCTGGGCATCCAGTTGCTATGGACCCTGGGATGGGATACAGGGGAGAACAGGGTAATGTGGCTAAGGGATCAGTGATTCTAGCTATGAAAAGCTGAGGAAGACAGAATTGGGGAAATAAAAGCACCTCAGATATATGTGAGACATTTCACTCTGCTTATTCTAGCAAATCTTGTACATCATGACCCTGGGGCTTATAATGCCACAAAAATTTTCAAATCCAATCACCATGTGCAAACATGCAATTTTAATTTTTAGAAGTATTTGTCAAGGCATTAATGCAAATCTGTTCCTGAGGCCTAAATGAATATTCTCTCATTGTGAGACTTCCACTGTGTTGTTGCAGCCATTTCGTGCTTCAAGATTGGAGCAGGAGATTTTTTTATTAATTATTTTTAGAGAGGATCATCTCTTCTCTGCACAGCTCAAAGTAGTCTTTGATTTAATACCACTTGGAAGGCAGGAAGGAGGGAAACACTGTTTAGATTGAGTCCAAGAATAGAAAATTCTTATACCAAAAAAACTTTCCCCTTAAAAAAAAATGAAGTGAGTAAGCAGTGGGGAATTCATATTAGAACATGCTTCAATGTCAGTCTTAAATGTGTCACAACACTTGGCTCATTCTGGCAAATTATGAAATTTTTCTGATTCCTAAGGTATCTCTAAACAGCTGTTGTTTCTTTTCTCAAAAATATTAACTCGAACCCCTCCCCAACTTGGATGGTCTAGGTTTCAATAGCCTGAATTTTCAATGCGATGGTGTCAATTTCACTTCGGAATCCTGTCACAGATTATGGATGTCCATTTCTTATGTGGGGGTGCAACTCTGCAAGAAATGGTCAGGAGTTTGCTGTTCATGAAAAGACTCAGCTGTAACGGCATCTGGACAACACACTTTTAAAACGCAGTTATTTCATAATTGCATCAACTTTGTCCAAGAAAAGAGAACACATTCAAATTCCCTTTAATTCAAACCATTTGTGAGTGGAGCTCTCTGTCCTGAGCTTGAAAGGACTGGTATCCTTGAAGACTGTTGTGTTCCAAACTGTCCACGTCCATCTCGTTTGAAAATATCATTTTGAGCATGGTGTTATGACGAGGGAAGTTGTATGAAGAGATGCTTTGCAAGTGAGAGGGGCTGAAATACTGTCCTGGATTGGGCAAAGATGGTCCATGTGCTGAGATCTGTATTGGTCATGCAAACACGACCACTGGCCAGTCCTGAGGTTTGGGGCTCACAGGATCGCCAATTATTTGTGTGGCTTCCTATTGCACATGGGCAGAAGCTGCTGAAGGCAGGAGACAGTGTGACTTAGGGAGAAAAAAACCAGGACTTGGGGGCCTGAAGAAACCTAGGGCTGTGTCTCATTGCTGGCATGTTTCTATCCTTAGCAAGCCATTTAATTTCTCTGCACATCAGATTTACTTGTTTCTAAAACGATCTCACTCACTCATTCACTCACTCACCTTACATACCAATGGTGAGAATTAGAAATAATATACTTAAGATGCTCAGCATACTACCTGGCCCATAGTAGATACCCAATACCTAGAAGCTATTATAATTGTTAGCTATGACTAAATAAAATCTATGAAAAGGCTCTTTCTATATAATCTAAATCCCCAATATGATTGTCTTATGCCCAATCCAGCTGTAAAAAAGGGCATGCTGACAGCATCCATCTTTCCATTCACAAGACACATGAAATATATGGCCTTCTTCCTAATGGGTTCCCAAAGGCCTGCTAGGTTTCCTGGCAATGAGTCAGTGATTCAAGCTGGTCCAGGTACAGAACTGTGCCAATAGCCACATTCCACACAGAGAACACTCCCCAACTGGGCCTTAAACACGGCAGCCGTGTGTGCCAGCCTCTTGGGCCTGGCTCACCAGGCAGTTGCATAAATTGCTTCAAACATGAGGTTATTTATGGCCTAACCAATTTTAGTTTCAGTGAATTTTCAATGCGATGGTGTCAATTTCACTTCGGAATCCTGTCACAGATTATGGATGTCCATTTCTTATGTGGGGGTGCAACTCTGCAAGAAATGGTCAGGAGTTTGCTGTTCATGAAAAGACTCAGCTGTAACGGCATCTGGACAACACACTTTTAAAACGCAGTTATTTCATAATTGCATCAACTTTGTCCAAGAAAAGAGAACACATTCAAATTCCCTTTAATTCAAACCATTTGTGAGTGGAGCTCTCTGTCCTGAGCTTGAAAGGACTGGTATCCTTGAAGACTGTTGTGTTCCAAACTGTCCACGTCCATCTCGTTTGAAAATATCATTTTGAGCATGGTGTTATGACGAGGGAAGTTGTATGAAGAGATGCTTTGCAAGTGAGAGGGGCTGAAATACTGTCCTGGATTGGGCAAAGATGGTCCATGTGCTGAGATCTGTATTGGTCATGCAAACACGACCACTGGCCAGTCCTGAGGTTTGGGGCTCACAGGATCGCCAATTATTTGTGTGGCTTCCTATTGCACATGGGCAGAAGCTGCTGAAGGCAGGAGACAGTGTGACTTAGGGAGAAAAAAACCAGGACTTGGGGGCCTGAAGAAACCTAGGGCTGTGTCTCATTGCTGGCATGTTTCTATCCTTAGCAAGCCATTTAATTTCTCTGCACATCAGATTTACTTGTTTCTAAAACGATCTCACTCACTCATTCACTCACTCACCTTACATACCAATGGTGAGAATTAGAAATAATATACTTAAGATGCTCAGCATACTACCTGGCCCATAGTAGATACCCAATACCTAGAAGCTATTATAATTGTTAGCTATGACTAAATAAAATCTATGAAAAGGCTCTTTCTATATAATCTAAATCCCCAATATGATTGTCTTATGCCCAATCCAGCTGTAAAAAAGGGCATGCTGACAGCATCCATCTTTCCATTCACAAGACACATGAAATATATGGCCTTCTTCCTAATGGGTTCCCAAAGGCCTGCTAGGTTTCCTGGCAATGAGTCAGTGATTCAAGCTGGTCCAGGTACAGAACTGTGCCAATAGCCACATTCCACACAGAGAACACTCCCCAACTGGGCCTTAAACACGGCAGCCGTGTGTGCCAGCCTCTTGGGCCTGGCTCACCAGGCAGTTGCATAAATTGCTTCAAACATGAGGTTATTTATGGCCTAACCAACCCTGCCTTTGGCCTATCTCTTGTTCTCATTTCTTAAATGATAGTATTAGTGCTGGGGTAAGACACACAACATAGAAAACTGAATTTCACGGACACGTTGCCAGGTGCAGACTCACCCACTCCAACTGTGCTGGACCTTGTCTATTTATTGTTGACTCTACAATTCCCACTCCAACGTGGCAAGAACTGCCCTAATTGAACACAGTCCCCAGCACATCAGCAGAAGCTAGGCAGAGAGGAACAATCTTATTTTTCTATAATTGTGAAGTTGTGAGCACTCTCATCAGGGTACTCTAACAAGTGGTAATAACCTTAGAAGTAAAGCTAAAACAAAAAATATATATAAAGCAGGACCCAGGACTATTTCCTGTTTTTCTTCACTTCTTACTTCAGCCTTCATCGGAAGAAACTCAGATAGATAAAATGATCTTTTATTCTTAGCTTTCCCTAATTTTCAAGTCAAATTCACAACATATTGGAACCACACTTCAAATGTAATGGGTTTTACAGATTTTTCTGATCCAAATTCTCCCCATCCCTAGTCAATCTAGTGTCCTTTTGTGGTAGGAAAAGGGAAAGAGGGATATAAGCCTTGGCACTGATTTTCGGAGAAAGGGCCAATAGCAGAGGTGTGAACTTCTATAATTGTGCTTTTGCTCCAAGTTCTTATGCCCTATGGACCAACTGAGAAAGTAGGCCCATAACTGGCCCAGTGGGACATAAATCAAATATTTTTTTTTAAAGCCGGGTCAGGGTGAATGGTCATCTGCTTCAGCAGGGACTGTAGCTCAGAGATGGAGGAACACCAGGAGACGATGTACAACTTGGGATTGCGACCAAGTCCCTTTTTACTTTGATACCTGCATTTGTACCTTAATCATTCATTCAATCAAAGAAATATCTATTCAAATATTTATGTGACACACACCGTGCCAAACGCTGGAGACACAGCTGTGCCTCTTGCTTCCTGTGTGGTGGCTCTGGAATGAGGGTGCTATGATGTCCACCAAAATATCGTCAATTCTTATTTTATTGGCAGGTGAATCACCTAATGAAATTATTGCTGTTGGCTCTAGTCAAGACCTTTTAAATCATATACTGGGTGTTACAGTGTTATATAGAGGCAATTAGAGAGAAAAGTTAACACCCTGGAATTTCCCTTATGGATACCAGCATTCAGTCATCCATGGTGGGATGCAAGACAAAGTGCTGACTGATGTCCTCCAGAGTCATAAAGGTTAATCTAAGAAGGATACTAATATATCAATATCCACGTTCAAATCCCTATGTAATATATACTTCTACATCTTCTTAAGGATAGTTCCTTGCCTTCTTATCTCACATCCTCAAAAGTGGTACACTCTATAATAACTCTGAGATGAAGAGTAGTCACTTGTTAAATGTAAGCTACCTGAGTAGACGTAATGTTACTGCTTAATGCTTACCTTCTCTTGGTATACGGTCCTTCAAGTTTCCTTTGAGAAAGCTCTCTCCTTCCATTTCTGCCATGTAACACATTTTACCTCTGTTAAAATTTCATGGGAAGGGACTTCCCTGGTGGTCCAATGGTTAAGAATCTACCTTCCAATGCAGGGGAACCACACTTCAAATGTAATGGGTTTTACAGATTTTCTGATCCAAATTCTCCCCATCCCTAGTCAATCTAGTGTCCTTTTGTGGTAGGAAAAGGGAAAGAGGGATATAAGCCTTGGCACTGATTTTCGGAGAAAGGGCCAATAGCAGAGGTGTGAACTTCTATAATTGTGCTTTTGCTCCAAGTTCTTATGCCCTATGGACCAACTGAGAAAGTAGGCCCATAACTGGCCCAGTGGGACATAAATCAAATATTTTTTTTTAAAGCCGGGTCAGGGTGAATGGTCATCTGCTTCAGCAGGGACTGTAGCTCAGAGATGGAGGAACACCAGGAGACGATGTACAACTTGGGATTGCGACCAAGTCCCTTTTTACTTTGATACCTGCATTTGTCCCTTAATCATTCAGTCAATTAAAGAAGTATCTATTCAGATGTTTATGTGACACACGCCGTGCCAAACGCTGGAGACACAGCTGTGCCTCGTGCTTCCTGTGTGGTGGCTCTGGAATGAGGGTGCTATGATGTCCACCAAAATATCGTCAATTCTTATTTTATTGGCAGGTGAATCACCTAATGAAATTATTGCTGTTGGCTCTAGTCAAGACCTTTTAAATCATATACTGGGTGTTACAGTGTTATATAGAGGCAATTAGAGAGAAAAGTTAACACCCTGGAATTTCCCTTATGGATACCAGCATTCAGTCATCCATGGTGGGATGCAAGACAAAGTGCTGACTGATGTCCTCCAGAGTCATAAAGGTTAATCTAAGAAGGATACTAATATATCAATATCCACGTTCAAATCCCTATGTAATATATACTTCTACATCTTCTTAAGGATAGTTCCTTGCCTTCTTATCTCACATCCTCAAAAGTGGTACACTCTATAATAACTCTGAGATGAAGAGTAGTCACTTGTTAAATGTAAGCTACCTGAGTAGACGTAATGTTACTGCTTAATGCTTACCTTCTCTTGGTATACGGTCCTTCAAGTTTCCTTTGAGAAAGCTCTCTCCTTCCATTTCTGCCATGTAACACATTTTACCTCTGTTAAAATTTCATGGGAAGGGACTTCCCTGGTGGTCCAATGGTTAAGAATCTACCTTCCAATGCAGGGGACTCAGGTTTAGTCCCTGGTCAGCCATCTAAGATCCCAGCGAACTAAGATGCAGTGGGGCAAAGTAGAAAGCCTGTGTGCTACAACTGCAGAGCCCGTACACTCTAGAGCCCTTGCACTGCAACAGAGAGCCACAGCGGCTGGATGAATTCACAGTGCTACCAACAGCAGACTGGGCTCCCTTTCCTCCACATCCTTGCCAACATTTGTCACTTGTGTTTTTTCACAATAGCCATTTGGACAGGTGTGAGGTAATCTCTCACTGTAGTTTTGATTTGCATTTCTCTGATAATTAGCAACACTGAGCATTTTTCATGTGCCTGTTAGCCATTGATACTATTTGAGCTTCTAGACTGAACCTTACCTGAAGTTAGCATTCTTTGGACTTTCCAGTCATGTGAGCCAATACATTCCTTTTTTCTGCTTCAGTCAGTTTAAATTGGACTTTGTGTCAGTTATGACACACATACACACACACGACATAAAGAGTCCCAATAGAAACCATGGATTCTGAATTCTTCCTGTATTTCCATCAGACACCTTTGTATAATGATAGAGAAGTAGAGTGCATTCCAAAGGCACTCATAAATGCAATCCAGAGGTCAATTATATACATCTCTGCTCATACCAATTAAGAGTGAACTGTGGTAAGTGGCTGGTATGGTAGGGAGAAGCGGGAACATTTTGGATTGTTCAAAGCACTTGAGATTTGGGGAGGCGCATAACATATTTCTGGAATAGCCTCCATGAACCCAGATAGTTTCCTGAGACATACCTTGTAGAAGAACAATCCTAGGACTACACAGTTACTAATACTGGGTTTCCAAATGTCCCCCATGCTCTTTCTCACTCATAGCGATTTGGTCCCTTTCAGGACACACCTCCAAGGTGTTGCAGGTCCACACTGCTGGGCTGCATGAAGGAGGCAGAAAGATGTCTGTGAAGGAGCCAGGAAGAAGACAGGTTGCCTGTGCCAAGAATGGAGCATCTTTTATGTTCTTTGATAACTCTGAGATTTTCCTTTCCTATTCCTTTCTCCTCATCTATTAATGAGCATGAACTACATCCTGGCCTTTAATCATTGATATCATTTCATATACACTTTTTCATTATCCCCATCTCTCTTTTGCTCTTTCAAACATCTGTTTCCCAGACCTGCTCTTTAGAACTGAGTGTACACATGGCAGCTTTCCCCATCTCTGAGCCATGGAGCGAAATTTCCTATGCACCTTCAAGCATTAAATTGAAAATTAAGCTAAATGTCCCATATTTTGTTATAATTACAGTTTAGAAAAATCCTTGTTAATTAGGTATCCAAGAAAGTTATGTGGTCCATATGCTATGTAGGAATTTATAGTCCAGAGTAATAAAGTTTTGTAATAAAGGAATAGTGATGAGTGAAAGGGACAAATGTAAATTAACATTCTCCCGGATAAATCAAACAGTTTAGAGAACTGAGCATTTTTCATGTGCCTGTTAGCCATTGATACTATTTGAGCTTCTAGACTGAACCTTACCTGAAGTTAGCATTCTTTGGACTTTCCAGTCATGTGAGCCAATACATTCCTTTTTTCTGCTTCAGTCAGTTTAAATTGGACTTTGTGTCAGTTATGACACACATACACACACGACATAAAGAGTGCCAATAGAAACCATGGATTCTGAATTCTTCCTGTATTTCCATCAGACACCTTTGTATAATGATAGAGAAGTAGAGTGCATTCCAAAGGCACTCATAAATGCAATCCAGAGGTCAATTATATACATCTCTGCTCATACCAATTAAGAGTGAACTGTGGTAAGTGGCTGGTATGGTAGGGAGAAGCGGGAACATTTTGGATTGTTCAAAGCACTTGAGATTTGGGGAGGCGCATAACATATTTCTGGAATAGCCTCCATGAACCCAGATAGTTTCCTGAGACATACCTTGTAGAAGAACAATCCTAGGACTACACAGTTACTAATACTGGGTTTCCAAATGTCCCCCATGCTCTTTCTCACTCATAGCGATTTGGTCCCTTTCAGGACACACCTCCAAGGTGTTGCAGGTCCACACTGCTGGGCTGCATGAAGGAGGCAGAAAGATGTCTGTGAAGGAGCCAGGAAGAAGACAGGTTGCCTGTGCCAAGAATGGAGCATCTTTTATGTTCTTTGATAACTCTGAGATTTTCCTTTCCTATTCCTTTCTCCTCATCTATTAATGAGCATGAACTACATCCTGGCCTTTAATCATTGATATCATTTCATATACACTTTTTCATTATCCCCATCTCTCTTTTGCTCTTTCAAACATCTGTTTCCCAGACCTGCTCTTTAGAACTGAGTGTACACATGGCAGCTTTCCCCATCTCTGAGCCATGGAGCGAAATTTCCTATGCACCTTCAAGCATTAAATTGAAAATTAAGCTAAATGTCCCATATTTTGTTATAATTACAGTTTAGAAAAAATCCTTGTTAATTAGGTATCCAAGAAAGTTATGTGGTCCATATGCTATGTAGGAATTTATAGTCCAGAGTAATAAAGTTTTGTAATAAAGGAATAGTGATGAGTGAAAGGGACAAATGTAAATTAACATTCTCCCGGATAAATCAAACAGTTTAGAGAACTGGGCCATTCATGGCAGCCATATGCAACTAGTTATAATTGCTGGTTTCCAAGTGTCTGATTTTAGTTTCCTTAATTTTTTTTTTAAACAAATAGACATGATTTGAAGCTTAACATTCTGGTATCACTTGACAGTCACAGAGCTGCTGAGACTGCGGCAGAAATTATTCTAATTATTCTTACAAAGTCTTTGGCATTGGCCTGGATAATGATAGGAATTAGTGAGTTTTTCCCAGACAAGGTCCTTTCCTTTGAGGAATTTATCTTCTATAACTATCTGCACTGGCCTGAGCTGCATTGGGATCAGTCTCTCTTCACCGACCCAGGAGAGTCCCTTGACTGCTGAGGAGGAGTGACATCACGTTTCAGGGGCTTTCTCGGAGCCAAGTCCTGCACTGGGCTCTTGATATCCATTCTTTTCATTCTTACAGTCCTTAGAGAGTGTGTTTACTAAATGTTTTTCAGTTGTAAGCACAGAAGATGTCAACTAAAATGACTTCCTAAGTGATTGAAAAAAAAAAAAAAAAAGAACTGTCTCTAGGATAAAAAGGTCTAGAGGTAGAGCAGCTTCAGGATTGTTTCTTTTATCACTTGACACCATTAAGAGCCTGGACTCTTCTTGTCTCTTTTTCTCCACTGTTTGCAGTGTGTGATGCTGTCTTGGGCTGGCTCCTGTCAGGGCCACAAGATGACTGCACAATGTCAGGGGCTGCTTTCTTCATGTCAACTCCCAAAGGAAGCAGAGAGGACCCAGTTATTCTTTTTTTGTTTTAGTTTGAATTTGCATTTTTTTTAAATATTTTTTGACAGGGTTTTGTTGTTTACTGCCACACATCGATCTGAATTCACCATAGGTATATATTGCCCCCAAACTCCCTTCCCCCCACCCAAATTGAAAATTAAGCTAAATGTCCCATATTTTGTTATAATTACAGTTTAGAAAAAATCCTTGTTAATTAGGTATCCAAGAAAGTTATGTGGTCCATATGCTATGTAGGAATTTATAGTCCAGAGTAATAAAGTTTTGTAATAAAGGAATAGTGATGAGTGAAAGGGACAAATGTAAATTAACATTCTCCCGGATAAATCAAACAGTTTAGAGAACTGGGCCATTCATGGCAGCCATATGCAACTAGTTATAATTGCTGGTTTCCAAGTGTCTGATTTTAGTTTCCTTAATTTTTTTTAAACAAATAGACATGATTTGAAGCTTAACATTCTCGTCTCACTTGACAGTCACAGAGCTGCTGAGACTGCGGCAGAAATTATTCTAATTATTCTTACAAAGTCTTTGGCATTGGCCTGGATAATGATAGGAATTAGTGAGTTTTTCCCAGACAAGGTCCTTTCCTTTGAGGAATTTATCTTCTATAACTATCTGCACTGGCCTGAGCTGCATTGGGATCAGTCTCTCTTCACCGACCCAGGAGAGTCCCTTGACTGCTGAGGAGGAGTGACATCACGTTTCAGGGGCTTTCTCGGAGCCAAGTCCTGCACTGGGCTCTTGATATCCATTCTTTTCATTCTTACAGTCCTTAGAGAGTGTGTTTACTAAATGTTTTTCAGTTGTAAGCACAGAAGATGTCAACTAAAATGACTTCCTAAGTGATTGAAAAAAAAAAAAAAAAAGAACTGTCTCTAGGATAAAAAGGTCTAGAGGTAGAGCAGCTTCAGGATTGTTTCTTTTATCACTTGACACCATTAAGAGCCTGGACTCTTCTTGTCTCTTTTTCTCCACTGTTTGCAGTGTGTGATGCTGTCTTGGGCTGGCTCCTGTCAGGGCCACAAGATGACTGCACAATGTCAGGGGCTGCTTTCTTCATGTCAACTCCCAAAGGAAGCAGAGAGGACCCAGTTATTCTTTTTTTGTTTTAGTTTGAATTTGCATTTTTTTTTAATATTTTTTGACAGGGTTTTGTTGTTT
Organism: Tragulus kanchil; assembly: GCA_022376925.1. NCBI lineage: Eukaryota > Metazoa > Chordata > Mammalia > Artiodactyla > Tragulidae > Tragulus > Tragulus kanchil. The sequence continues at coordinate 62,531,237 of JAIOJX010000030.1, forward strand.
ACTGCCACACATCGATCTGAATTCACCATAGGTATATATATGTGCCCCCCCAAACTCCCCTTCTCCCTCCCCAGCCCACCCCTCCAGGTCACCACAGAGCCCCTATTTGAGATCCCCTAGTGCCACAGCATAGTCCCCTCCATCACCTCAACATCTATGAGACTGTCTCCATGTCCGCCTCTCCATTGCTGCTATAGCTATCAGTGGAATTGCTGGGCCATATGGTGACCCAGTTACTCTTGCATCTCATTTTCTTTAGAGCCAGCTTCTGCCTTTTGCAGAAGATTTTCATGGTACAGGGTGGGGGGCAACAGATGTTGAGCAGATAGTCAATTGCATAGACTGTAGGCAGACCCTACCATTATACCCATTTTACAGATATGGAGAATAAAACTGAGAAAAGTTAGGTAATGCACCCAAGCCTCTCTCTGCTAATAAGAGGTAAAGCTGGGGTTTGAACTCAGGCATTTTGACTTTACAGTACATGTTCTTACCTACTTACCTAAACTGCTTGACCATGGTGAATAGCTTCCTAACTCTGAATGGGGACTTGGAGTCAGCTTAAGTGAAGTAAATAGGTAATTATTTTTCATTTTTCTCATCTTCATTTTTTCCCTTAGAAATGCCTCTTCTTCTCCCCAGGGTCCAATCTGGGATCCCATGTGCTGTTAGGGAAGTACAGGATTCTAGTAGTCAATGACAGGGGCAATGAACTTGCTGTTAGAGTGAGGGTAGCTTCCCAGAAGAAGTGAGTTACACTATTTTACTGAGATCTGAAGAACACGAAAGTTATAAAGTAAATAACTCATGGGGATGTAATGTATAACATAGTGACTACAGTTAATAATATTGTCTATTTAAACGTTGCTAAGGAAATAGAACTTAAATGTTCCATCAGATAAAAAAAAAAAATCTTTAACTGTGTGTGGTGACAAATGGCAACTAGGTTTATTTCACAATATATGTATATATTGAATCATTATGCTGTATACTAGAAACAATATAATGTTTTATGTCAATTATATCCTAAAAAAAGAAAAATTAGTCAGGTGGAAGACTGTATGTGTACGCAATCTTTGGATAAAGTATTTTATGTAGCAAGAGCAGCATACAAAAATGGGAGAATGAGGAGCAATTGGAAAATGCAAAGTATTACATTGGCTAAAGAGTTCATTTATGTTTTTAGTGAGAAAATCTGAATGTAATTTTGGCTAACCCAATAGCTCAGAATATTCTGCATCAAACTCAAAGTCTGGAATAGTTGAGAGATAAGACTCAAGAGGCAAAAAGAAGTGAACCATTAAAGACATTATTTAGCACATTAAGGAGTTTTAATTATATTCTGATATCAATGGTAACTAAGAATTTTTAGCAGAAGAAGGACTTGATCAGAATAAAATTTTAGCAAGATCTCACTGACTGCAGGGTAGAGAGTGAATTCCTATATTATTAAGACTGTGTTAACATGGGAGGAGGAAGGTCACTAGTTGGCTAGTTCAATTGCCCTGCCTTGTGGACTACCTGGAGACTTGCTGTCGTCGACTCTGTTGGTTGACTCATCAGCCATTCCTAGTTCCTTTGTCCACATTCCACTTAAGAGACTGAAAAATCCAGATGTTTGCTTTCCCAGCCATTCATCTAGGGGTGTTCATGTGGCCTAGTGTGACTATGGGCTTCTGAAAGAGTTTACCTTCTTGCCTGGAGCCATCCTTTGACCCTGAAGAGACATGACTAAGGATGAATGCCTACACTGAGTAGAAGGATGGAAGGGGTCCAGGTCCCTGATGACATCACAAATTCTTCAAACCAATGGGACCTAGCTACCTTGTGTACCCAGCAATAAATATGCTTATGGTTTAAGCCATGTTTGGTGACCTCTTCCATTACCCACAGCAAAAAGCCTTCAAGCACATTAATCCAATACTAGCGACTTTCAATTCTCTCTTTCATTTTGATTGTGTATACACTTGTTGAATTCTTCAAGCAAGAGAAATAAGTTTCAGTTGTGTGCTCATTACACTGACAGGTTGGGAGACAGAAGTCTGTAAAGTTTCTGCTCCCTTTAGAATAAAACGTGCATGTGCCATGCAGTACCTGTTTGGCCAGTCTGGGGAAATGGCCTGGCGAATTCCTTCAGCTGTAGCTCCATTTCTCACTTCCCACTCTCGGCATGGAACTAAAATGAAGTCCATTTGGTCTGTGACTGGACCTGAGGGACCAAAAGCAATAGTAGTGAGGATCATGAAGATTTTTTTGAAAAAGAATCTTGAAGTTTTAACAAGGTTTCATGTTTGGAAAAAAATATTACTTACAACATGCTTTTCCTTTAAGCAATTTATGTTAATAGAAAAGTGTCCTAAACAAAAATGAAACACAGCAGTGGGGCATGTTATATTTTTCTCAAACAGACATGGCACTTTTATTAGGATCCTAATGAAATGCGTACCCATAAAAAGTGCACTCCCCACCCCCTACCCCCACAAGTTAAATATGGCCGACGGTAGTCACACGTATAGAATACCTGAGCCAACTCCACTGATTAACGTGTCGTCTGAGGTCTGCCATCACCGACAGGATAAAGCTAATCCGAATCGACTGCATGCCATGTTTTTATGACATGGAGCTATTGAAAAGTACAGGAATAATTAACTGGAAATGTAATAGAGGAAGCTCTCTCTGAGTTCAGGCTGTCACAGAGCAGAACACCTGATATGGCTTCCCTGAGCACCAGACCCACTGCAATAACACTTTTTATGCTACTTTCTGAAGAAACTGGTGACTCAAGTCGTCCATCAGTGCAATTTGTTCTGAAGAGAGCATGACAGCTATGGCAGGTACCAAACAGAGGTGCCTTCCACTGAGTGACACTTCTCCCACCCAGCAAATTCTTCAAACCAATGGGACCTAGCTACCTTGTGTACCCAGCAATAAATATGCTTATGGTTTAAGCCATGTTTGGTGACCTCTTCCATTACCCACAGCAAAAAGCCTTCAAGCACATTAATCCAATACTAGCGACTTTCAATTCTCTCTTTCATTTTGATTGTGTATACACTTGTTGAATTCTTCAAGCAAGAGAAATAAGTTTCAGTTGTGTGCTCATTACACTGACAGGTTGGGAGACAGAAGTCTGTAAAGTTTCTGCTCCCTTTAGAATAAAACGTGCATGTGCCATGCAGTACCTGTTTGGCCAGTCTGGGGAAATGGCCTGGCGAATTCCTTCAGCTGTAGCTCCATTTCTCACTTCCCACTCTCGGCATGGAACTAAAATGAAGTCCATTTGGTCTGTGACTGGACCTGAGGGACCAAAAGCAATAGTAGTGAGGATCATGAAGATTTTTTTGAAAAAGAATCTTGAAGTTTTAACAAGGTTTCATGTTTGGAAAAAAATATTACTTACAACATGCTTTTCCTTTAAGCAATTTATGTTAATAGAAAAGTGTCCTAAACAAAAATGAAACACAGCAGTGGGGCATGTTATATTTTTCTCAAACAGACATGGCACTTTTATTAGGATCCTAATGAAATGCGTACCCATAAAAAGTGCACTCCCCACCCCCTACCCCCACAAGTTAAATATGGCCGACGGTAGTCACACGTATAGAATACCTGAGCCAACTCCACTGATTAACGTGTCGTCTGAGGTCTGCCATCACCGACAGGATAAAGCTAATCCGAATCGACTGCATGCCATGTTTTTATGACATGGAGCTATTGAAAAGTACAGGAATAATTAACTGGAAATGTAATAGAGGAAGCTCTCTCTGAGTTCAGGCTGTCACAGAGCAGAACACCTGATATGGCTTCCCTGAGCACCAGACCCACTGCAATAACACTTTTTATGCTACTTTCTGAAGAAACTGGTGACTCAAGTCGTCCATCAGTGCAATTTGTTCTGAAGAGAGCATGACAGCTATGGCAGGTACCAAACAGAGGTGCCTTGTTCCACTGAGTGACACTAATTAGAGGTAAGGGCTTTGTAAACATGCCTCTCTGTTCGAGGGAAGTGAACAACATATAGTAAAGCACCAGCATAACCAAAATGACGTCTATAAATAAATAGAAAATAATGGCACTTTTCTAATTGAATGCAGATAGGTAAATAAATCAGGGGGGCACTTAAGCCTGCTTTGGATACAATGAGTCATTTTCTATTCCTTGACAAAGTGAAAAAGGCAATTGGCTCTTGGAGTTTACCCAGGTGTGGCATGCTGGAAAGAAGGCTTTCCACCTCTACAGTTGCTATCTCAATGAAAAGTGTGTATACGGTTACAACACACATAGGTGTGCGCTTACATGGGTCTGTGTGCAAGGCTCTCTCAACTTATCAATAAATTTTATGTTATGATGTTCTTTTGGGCAATGGTTTAGCACTCTGGCATTTAACTAGAGAAGTGATAAACACGATGATTATGCACCGAAGCTAGCCCACCAAAGACGAGCTGAATTTGAGCACAAATGAACCCACTGGGCAATTAATAGGCTTGAGGGTATCAGTTAACCTGAGAAGATACAGTCGTCCGTTGTAGGTAGTTAGATTTGCATTCAACTGTAGGAGAAAGAAAACCCAAGATAACAGCTTAAACTAATAGGAATTCCTTTCCATCTCCTGTGAAAATATAGACAGATGGTTCAGGGCAACTATGATGCTCAGGGGGCTGAGAAGCCAGACTCTCTGTACTGTTGTTTCACCATGGATGACTCACACCCCAGGGTCACACTCTGTTCTTCACACTCTGTTTCAGCAACAGGACGAAGGAAGGGCACACCTGCACTGCTTTTTGGATAGATTCCTGGAAGCTGCCACATGACAACTTCTCATTGGCCACAGCTAAGTCAAAAGGCTGTATCTACCTGCAAAGGGCTGATGATATGTCTTCACTCCTGGAGGCAAAGAATGTTATTACCATAAAGAAGTGAACATGGGTTTTGAGAAGACTACTTGTAAGCTCTGCATCCATGTTCCTATTGAAGAAGAAAGCTGCTACTTTGTAGTATGTAACAGATAAAACCTCCTGCTGCTCTGGACCATTCCCATTTTCCTCATTCTTCTTTCCCTAAATCCCTCACGAAAACCACAGAAAGAGATACCTGATGTAGGCCAGGAAGCAAATCCTAAATGGAAGAATCTTTCTTAGTCGCTAGAGAGACATAATGGGAAAAGGTTGCTCTGCTGGTTCCTTCTTCCCAAATCTTTCTTTGCTGATGTCCAAATTCCATCATACATCTTTCTTCAGCCTGAGTTTAGATCAAAAAGCAACTTCCTCTATGAATAACTTTCAATATCTATCAGGTTTTTATGTTTTAATTTGAATGGATTTCTGAGTTTTCTATATTTTCTTAAGAGCAGAAGTCTCTACTAGACAAAAAATGAGGTTGGGACTGTCCATCTAATTTATTGGAGATGAAGGGAGCTATAGTAAATGAGATATTTGTACAAATTATTTTGAGAATTTTGCTATTTGCAACCTTTGGTTAGGAGCTTTATTAACCTGGGTTTTATTTTAAAGGAACATTTTTCTCCATGGGATCTTTCTTCATCTAAGCAATTAAATAATAAAGAACAAAATATTACCTCCAACCTTCTCTTCTTTTCCTGCTGAGCTTGTACTTCTGTTCAGAAATGCATGACTTTGCTTGCATGAGTATATATCAGTTAGGAAATGCACTTTGTGGGCATGGAGCATATGTATTAGAATTATTCTATGTATGACAAGAGCTAAGTAAATACAATATTGTGCCAGGAGTTCATTGTGGAAGCAATTGCTTGGAATAGCATTTATGCCACTCTGTCCAAGTCAGAGCTTTCATTGAAGAATTCTCGGAAGCGGCTATTGCTCATAAAAGAGAGGAAAGATTCCTAAAGTAAAAGGAGAGGGCCCTTGGGGGAGTGATGAGCTGAGGAGACGGGCAGAATTCAAACTCACTGATCACCACATTCAGTGTGTGCTGACCGACAGCAGAAGAGGAAGCCGGGTGAGGGAAATCCATGTTCGATTCTACAGTAAAGCAGCTGATGGCCTTTACTGAGCACCCACTACATGGGATACATTCTGCTAGGTGTCTCAGAAACAGACCTTCACTTAGCCTTCACAACAAGCCTGGGAGACAAGCACACTTATCTAGCTTCAAAGAAGAAGAAACTGAGACCAAAAGAAATCATAGTAAAAACTGAGGCGTGAATACAGTCTCCTGACTTCACAGTCTCTGTCTACTCTACCACACTGGATTTGACATAAGAGAGGCAGAAAAGATGAAAGACCTCACATCTCCCACTTCCCAGTAGTTACACTTTCATCAAAGCTGGGCCAGCTGCCGTGTCTCCAGGACTTGACATGGACTCCAGCAGCTGGGGGGCCAGTGGTGATGCCTGGCAAGCAGCAGCATCCTTACTGGTTCTTAGATACCAATGTGGTCACCACTTCCTAGCAGATGGGACAAGGCCTGGGAGCTCTAGTCGTTAACCAAGTCCTGTTGTTTTAATTTTAGGCATTGTCTTGGTTCTCAGTTCGCTGGGAGATTTGTTTTGCTTTTAAGTCACGAATATCCCAGCTGTTAAAGTCTTTCCTTACCAAACATCTGGCGCCATGCTGCCTTGGGCCATGAACTGATCTGATCTCTTACTCTAAGCTGCCTCGAATTTGACCTGGTCTTGACCATGAGACCTTCAATGAAAGGCTAAGTGGTAAAGTGGTATTTGTGAGTCAGTCTTCCCTCTGAGTCAGAAACAAAACAATGCCTCAGCATGTTACAGGTAGTATGGGGCTATCCTGTGATGAAACCTGAAGGACTTTTCTTCTGGGACATTCTTCTGGGATATGAAGTGACTTGTAATGTATATTGAGAGAGAGTTTTTGATGAGAAGTGAGGATAAAAACCTCAGGGCAGCCAGATGAAGTCATTTTCCCTTCTTTCTTCCCTGACTCCCTTCTTCCTTTTCTTCCTTTCTTTACTTTTTCTGACATCTTACTTGTTCCAAATAGTAAGAATTATTCAAGGAGAATTTATATTTCTCCTTAACAGTTTGATCAAGGAACTTATTCCTGATATCAACTCTGTTGTTTAGTAAAACTGGGTAGAATGGGAAAAATGCTGGGTTAGAAGCAAATAAACTAAAACCCACACAAACCAAAATCCAAACAAACCCAAAAGGTTTTTTTCTTTCTTTGTTTTTTGGGGGCACTTCTATTGGTCTTTCATTTATTTTCATCCATCTTTGTTCTTTGGACTGTGTAGGCCTCCCATCACAGGCCTCTCGTCACAGAGGGGCACTGGCTCTGGGCGCTTAGTCTCCTGACTTCACAGTTTTGTCTACTCTACCACACTGGATTTGACATAAGAGAGGCAGAAAAGATGAAAGACCTCACATCTCCCACTTCCCAGTAGTTACACTTTCATCAAAGCTGGGCCAGCTGCCGTGTCTCCAGGACTTGACATGGACTCCAGCAGCTGGGGGGCCAGTGGTGATGCCTGGCAAGCAGCAGCATCCTTACTGGTTCTTAGATACCAATGTGGTCACCACTTCCTAGCAGATGGGACAAGGCCTGGGAGCTCTAGTCGTTAACCAAGTCCTGTTGTTTTAATTTTAGGCATTGTCTTGGTTCTCAGTTCGCTGGGAGATTTGTTTTGCTTTTAAGTCACGAATATCCCAGCTGTTAAAGTCTTTCCTTACCAAACATCTGGCGCCATGCTGCCTTGGGCCATGAACTGATCTGATCTCTTACTCTAAGCTGCCTCGAATTTGACCTGGTCTTGACCATGAGACCTTCAATGAAAGGCTAAGTGGTAAAGTGGTATTTGTGAGTCAGTCTTCCCTCTGAGTCAGAAACAAAACAATGCCTCAGCATGTTACAGGTAGTATGGGGCTATCCTGTGATGAAACCTGAAGGACTTTTCTTCTGGGACATTCTTCTGGGATATGAAGTGACTTGTAATGTATATTGAGAGAGAGTTTTTGATGAGAAGTGAGGATAAAAACCTCAGGGCAGCCAGATGAAGTCATTTTCCCTTCTTTCTTCCCTGACTCCCTTCTTCCTTTTCTTCCTTTCTTTACTTTTTCTGACATCTTACTTGTTCCAAATAGTAAGAATTATTCAAGGAGAATTTATATTTCTCCTTAACAGTTTGATCAAGGAACTTATTCCTGATATCAACTCTGTTGTTTAGTAAAACTGGGTAGAATGGGAAAAATGCTGGGTTAGAAGCAAATAAACTAAAACCCACACAAACCAAAATCCAAACAAACCCAAAAGGTTTTTTTTTTCTTTCTTTGTTTTTTTTGGGGGGGCACTTCTATTGGTCTTTCATTTATTTACATCCATCTTTGTTCTTTGGACTGTGTAGGCCTCCCATCACAGCGGCCTCTCTCGTCACAGAGCACTGGCTCTGGGCGCTTGCACTTCAAAGCTCAGGCTCAGTAGTTGGACACATCGGTCCAGCCGCTCTGCGGCACGTGAGATCTTCCCAGGCCAGGGATCGAACCGGCGTCCCTTGCACTGCAAGGCAGTGTTCCCACCCGCTGGACCACCAGGGAAGCCCCACCCAAAAGGTTTTTGAGTGGCAACTTGACAGAAGGATAACTGAGAGCTCTCAAGCAAGTCACAAAGTCGATGAAGCTTCATTTCCTCAAAGGAAACAGAAAGACGGCCAAACTTATCCCTCCCTACAGGAGTGTTATCAGACCCTAATAAAATAATCTGAGTGAAAATACCTGGGAAACTAACGTGTGTCAAGAACATGGTTGGCAACTTAGGTCCTGGCTTCATATAGATCTGAGAATAATCCTTCTGTGGTGTGACTTGGGAAAATGACTTTATCTCAGTGGTTCTCAACAAGGGGCAATTTTATACTGCCCCAGGGGTAGTTGGCAATGTCTGGAGACATTTTTGGTTGTCACAACTGGGGAGGTCGGATGCTGCAGCATCTAATGTGTGGAGGCCAGGGCTGATGCTGGACATCCTATGGTGCACAGGATGGCCTCTATAACAGAGTCTATCTGGCTCCAATGTAAACAGTGCCCACATTTTTAAAAAATTAAAAAAAAAAAACCTTACTTTCTCTTCATAAACCTCAGTTTTTATTTTGTCTTAAGGTAAGACAGAAATCAAAGAGTATTTATTGATAGAGTTGTCATGCAGGTTGAATAAAATAGCACAACTAAATCATACCTGAGTGCCCAGCATATGTTAAGTGCTCATGGAAGCTATTCTGTGCTCAAAGTCCCTGTAGCTGCTCTCTCCAGAATCCTTTCTCCTTGTTTGCAGCCCTTAACTATTGATCCTCCCTAAACTTACATTAGTAGATATTCATATAGCTGTGGCTGCCTAGTAGTCATTGCCTGTCTTTTAAGACCACACTGGCTCCTTTTTGAAAATTTCCTTTTACCAATTACGTAAGTTCTTGGAGGGAACATTAATCTAGACGCTTCTCTCTAAGGACGTGAAAGCGGCCATATTATTCCTCTCTCCCTGTCCCTGCACAACTAGAGCAGTCACCTGACCTGACCTTGGCCAATCAACCAATCTCTTCCTGGAGGTTGATTTTTGCACGTAAGAAGTGGTGAAAAGTTACAGCAATGTGCTGGTCTTGGGGTTTCTACTGTTTCAAGTATGTCTGTTTCCCTACTCCAGAGAGTCCCTTGGTTCCTGTCTTTTTCAGTGACTGTTCTTCAGTCTCTGGGGGGCCAGAGACTAGGATTCAGACAGCCTTTTAATACATCTCCAGAATTGGTTTTGTTTGTGGCAATCAAAGCTCTTGGCTGATCACTTATTCATGAATGACCCAATGAACAGAACCATAGGAATGTATGTATTGTGTCTCTTGGTAGAGGATATAAGGATGGGGGCGTGGGTCTTGATGGTCGTGAAATAGGGAACAGCTTCTAATTGTATTTTTCTCAGGAGCCCTGCACCAATACTCAGTTCCAAGTTCTACAGCTCATATTCTTTATCAAAGTAAAAGCTGAATCTTCCTCCTCAAGCCAAGTCCTTATCAATAAACATAAATTAGCAAAGTGTATTAACTCTGTCCTGTGGTGAACTCTTTACATTTGGCTAAAAGAATTAGGCAACACTATGACTTAAAATATTGATTTAAGCAAATTCTCAGAAGTACACAGTACATTTATTGTAAAATACATACTTGAAGCTGTCCTTTTGTTCCATTTTATCTTTTGTGTTTGCCAGATTCTCTTTTAATATCAGTATAGAACAGAAACTTACATTTTGTGTCCATTGGGAATAGTGCAGCCAAGCAATGACATTGTCTAGTGATAAGTACAAGGAAGAACAATTAACATATTCATTAACTGTTGTCCATAGGCTGTTTTTCTGGACTAGAAGTGTGACTGAGAAAAAAATCCAATGAACTTCAATTGCTGTTTTGAAATAATAGCTTAATAGTATATCATATGTGTTTAGTGGTTTAAAATTTGTCAAGCATTTTTTTTAAATAAAGAAATGGAAAAATTTATTTGAGCCAACCTAAGGATTTGGCATTTTTCAGTTAACAAAAAATAGTGTGCATGCATATCTTTTTTCATTAGAAATTCAAATGAGAGATTTAAGGAGCTTTTATTTTCTAAGGGGAGAAAAGAAAATATTTGAAACAAAAATTCAGAGTTGCAGTTCTTGAATCTGTCAATAATTCTCAGTACTAGCAATTGTTCCAAGTTTAGGTTGGATAGCAAGATCATATTTATATTAGTATGTATTTGTAAAGTCAAATTATGCATTTACATTTGTCCATGGTAGCAATTTCCATCTGCAAGATCATTGAGTAGAGGCATTAGATTTAATACATCTCCAGAATTGGTTTTGTTTGTGGCAATCAAAGCTCTTGGCTGATCACTTATTCATGAATGACCCAATGAACAGAACCATAGGAATGTATGTATTGTGTCTCTTGGTAGAGGATATAAGGATGGGGGCGTGGGTCTTGATGGTCGTGAAATAGGGAACAGCTTCTAATTGTATTTTTCTCAGGAGCCCTGCACCAATACTCAGTTCCAAGTTCTACAGCTCATATTCTTTATCAAAGTAAAAGCTGAATCTTCCTCCTCAAGCCAAGTCCTTATCAATAAACATAAATTAGCAAAGTGTATTAACTCTGTCCTGTGGTGAACTCTTTACATTTGGCTAAAAGAATTAGGCAACACTATGACTTAAAATATTGATTTAAGCAAATTCTCAGAAGTACACAGTACATTTATTGTAAAATACATACTTGAAGCTGTCCTTTTGTTCCATTTTATCTTTTGTGTTTGCCAGATTCTCTTTTAATATCAGTATAGAACAGAAACTTACATTTTGTGTCCATTGGGAATAGTGCAGCCAAGCAATGACATTGTCTAGTGATAAGTACAAGGAAGAACAATTAACATATTCATTAACTGTTGTCCATAGGCTGTTTTTCTGGACTAGAAGTGTGACTGAGAAAAAAATCCAATGAACTTCAATTGCTGTTTTGAAATAATAGCTTAATAGTATATCATATGTGTTTAGTGGTTTAAAATTTGTCAAGCATTTTTTTTAAATAAAGAAATGGAAAAATTTATTTGAGCCAACCTAAGGATTTGGCATTTTTCAGTTAACAAAAAATAGTGTGCATGCATATCTTTTTTCATTAGAAATTCAAATGAGAGATTTAAGGAGCTTTTATTTTCTAAGGGGAGAAAAGAAAATATTTGAAACAAAAATTCAGAGTTGCAGTTCTTGAATCTGTCAATAATTCTCAGTACTAGCAATTGTTCCAAGTTTAGGTTGGATAGCAAGATCATATTTATATTAGTATGTATTTGTAAAGTCAAATTATGCATTTACATTTGTCCATGGTAGCAATTTCCATCTGCAAGATCATTGAGTAGAGGCATAAAAAGGAAAATTAGATTTAAACTCCACAAATGTTTTAAAATTTACTTTTTTAATTGAAGCATAATAGGTTTATAATGTTGTGTTAATTTCAGGTGTAGAGCAAAGTGATATATATACACACACACATATATACACATATATATCCTTTTTAAGATTCTTTCCCTTATAGATTATTGCAGGATACTGAGTATAGTTTCCTACATATAAATTAAAAAAAATAAAATCGTTAAGTCTCTGATGAAGCCAGTTAGAAGTTCAAGAACTCTATGGCTCAGTTTTCCCATCTCTAAAGTGGGGGTAATAATAATTATTATTTCAGCTGGTTGTTTGATTAAATGAGACCATATGTGTACAGAGCTTTAAATTTACTTGAAGGGTTTGGTTATAGACAATGATTTTATAATTCCTGATAGCAGGAGAAAAGGTATTTTGTCAGTTAAGACTCTTTGTTAAGAAAAAGTTCAAAACATTACAACCACCCACTGTATATCACTCTGGGTCAACTGAATGAAATCCAAGACTGTAGAGACTTGATCTTTTGCAATATTAATGGCATATGAAGACATCTAACTCTTTCCACTTCTCTCTCTACTCTATCCCCTTCCCCAATGTGTCAACACAAAGCAGATGCTTTTGGTCTTGGGACATGAAAACAAACACACAATTTTCCATGGATCAGCTTGGATACAGTCAAAGAAAATTGGCTAGTGACCTAAGTTGGGGCTACTGACTCCAAAAGGATTGCGTCTGATGCTTGGGGACTGAGTCCCACAGCTGCAAATGTACCCTACCACTGCTGAATTTCTGTCCAATTTTCAAAGTCCATCCCGAGTGATCTCCCTTCCCTGTAAGTCTTTTCTGATTCTCCAAGTAGCTTTGAACTCATTCACAGGAGAATCGGTTCTTTTGTGGAACTTACAGTGGGTTAGAATACCCACTATATAATAAGTACCCTGATAATGAGAACAATGCCATACTTAATTTTGTATCCTCTCTATTCTCAACATGTATTTTTTAAGTATGTATTTGTAAAGTCAAATTATGCATTTACATTTGTCCATGGTAGCAATTTCCATCTGCAAGATCATTGAGTAGAGGCATAAAAAGGAAAATTAGATTTAAACTCCACAAATGTTTTAAAATTTACTTTTTTAATTGAAGCATAATAGGTTTATAATGTTGTGTTAATTTCAGGTGTAGAGCAAAGTGATATATACACACACACATATATACACATATATATCCTTTTTAAGATTCTTTCCCTTATAGATTATTGCAGGATACTGAGTATAGTTTCCTACATATAAATTAAAAAAAATAAAATCGTTAAGTCTCTGATGAAGCCAGTTAGAAGTTCAAGAACTCTATGGCTCAGTTTTCCCATCTCTAAAGTGGGGGTAATAATAATTATTATTTCAGCTGGTTGTTTGATTAAATGAGACCATATGTGTACAGAGCTTTAAATTTACTTGAAGGGTTTGGTTATAGACAATGATTTTATAATTCCTGATAGCAGGAGAAAAGGTATTTTGTCAGTTAAGACTCTTTGTTAAGAAAAAGTTCAAAACATTACAACCACCCACTGTATATCACTCTGGGTCAACTGAATGAAATCCAAGACTGTAGAGACTTGATCTTTTGCAATATTAATGGCATATGAAGACATCTAACTCTTTCCACTTCTCTCTCTACTCTATCCCCTTCCCCAATGTGTCAACACAAAGCAGATGCTTTTGGTCTTGGGACATGAAAACAAACACACAATTTTCCATGGATCAGCTTGGATACAGTCAAAGAAAATTGGCTAGTGACCTAAGTTGGGGCTACTGACTCCAAAAGGATTGCGTCTGATGCTTGGGGACTGAGTCCCACAGCTGCAAATGTACCCTACCACTGCTGAATTTCTGTCCAATTTTCAAAGTCCATCCCGAGTGATCTCCCTTCCCTGTAAGTCTTTTCTGATTCTCCAAGTAGCTTTGAACTCATTCACAGGAGAATCGGTTCTTTTGTGGAACTTACAGTGGGTTAGAATACCCACTATATAATAAGTACCCTGATAATGAGAACAATGCCATACTTAATTTTGTATCCTCTCTATTCTCAACATAGTGTCTCACACAGAGTTGCACTGTGGCATCAAAGAAGAAAGTGCACCGGCTTTGGAGGTCACAAAAGCTGCCACTTTACTATCTAGCCATATTACCTCTAGAATGTTATTTAATCTCTCTAAATGCCTTTTTAAAAATCTCTAGGGGAAAAAAGCATATCTAGCAGGATTTCAGAGTAACCATTATTCTAGGTTTTAAATATTAGTTTCTTTTTTCATATTCTCTTGATATGCATTATTTCTGATTTATCTGAGTTAACATATACAAAAAGGTTTCGCCTCTATATTTAAAAGAATGGGGTTTGTAGTAAAGGCTTACACTAATGAAAAAACTGTGAACCAAAGGAGGGTTCGGGGCTTCCCTGGTGGTCCAGTGGGTAAAGAGTCCACCTTGCAGTGCAAGGGGCACTGGTTCGATCCCTAGCTCAGGAAAATCCCACATGTCAAGAGCAGCTGGGCTGGTGTGTCCAATTATGAGCCGGTGCTCTGAAGCGTATGCATCCAGAGCCAGCACTGCGCAACAAAGAGAAGCCACTGTGATGGGAGGCCCACACAGGCCAAAGAATGAAGATCAATGAAAAATAAATGATGATTTAGAGGCACACACACACGCAAAAAAGTAAATGCAGAACAAATAAGCATTAGATCTAAAGTTTAGGTAAGTTGAAATAGAAAAGTAGAAATCTATCTAATTGTTTATTTCTCTATTTGCTCTCAGTCTTATCTGTGAATGGTTTAAGCATTGGTATTCTTAGTTTATCTCATAATGAATTTATGTTTCTTTACTTGGATGTTACGATATTTTGTTGGAAACTGCACAGACTAGAGCACTAAGATCCCTAGAATAAAAGAGAAAATGGCTGTGCTGAGAGCACACATTTGTGGCTGCTACTGCTCCCTAGTAGTGGTGAACCCAAACTGCATGAACATTAAGAAAAAGCAAACTCAGTTTTATATTAATAAGGAGAATCGGTTCTTTTGTGGAACTTACAGTGGGTTAGAATACCCACTATATAATAAGTACCCTGATAATGAGAACAATGCCATACTTAATTTTGTATCCTCTCTATTCTCAACATAGTGTCTCACACAGAGTTGCACTGTGGCATCAAAGAAGAAAGTGCACCGGCTTTGGAGGTCACAAAAGCTGCCACTTTACTATCTAGCCATATTACCTCTAGAATGTTATTTAATCTCTCTAAATGCCTTTTTAAAAATCTCTAGGGGAAAAAAGCATATCTAGCAGGATTTCAGAGTAACCATTATTCTAGGTTTTAAATATTAGTTTCTTTTTTCATATTCTCTTGATATGCATTATTTCTGATTTATCTGAGTTAACATATACAAAAAGGTTTCGCCTCTATATTTAAAAGAATGGGGTTTGTAGTAAAGGCTTACACTAATGAAAAAACTGTGAACCAAAGGAGGGTTCGGGGCTTCCCTGGTGGTCCAGTGGGTAAAGAGTCCACCTTGCAGTGCAAGGGGCACTGGTTCGATCCCTAGCTCAGGAAAATCCCACATGTCAAGAGCAGCTGGGCTGGTGTGTCCAATTATGAGCCGGTGCTCTGAAGCGTATGCATCCAGAGCCAGCACTGCGCAACAAAGAGAAGCCACTGTGATGGGAGGCCCACACAGGACAAAGAATGAAGATCAATGAAAAATAAATGATGATTTAGAGGCACACACACACGCAAAAAAGTAAATGCAGAACAAATAAGCATTAGATCTAAAGTTTAGGTAAGTTGAAATAGAAAAGTAGAAATCTATCTAATTGTTTATTTCTCTATTTGCTCTCAGTCTTATCTGTGAATGGTTTAAGCATTGGTATTCTTAGTTTATCTCATAATGAATTTATGTTTCTTTACTTGGATGTTACGATATTTTGTTGGAAACTGCACAGACTAGAGCACTAAGATCCCTAGAATAAAAGAGAAAATGGCTGTGCTGAGAGCACACATTTGTGGCTGCTACTGCTCCCTAGTAGTGGTGAACCCAAACTGCATGAACATTAAGAAAAAAGCAAACTCATTCTTTTGATGAGACAGAAAGAGATTATTTACAAGTTCTTGAAAGCATTAGTTGCTCAATTGTGTTCGACTCTTTGAAATCCCATGAACTGTAGCCCACCAGGCTCTTCTGTCCATGGAAGTGTCTAGGAAAGAATACTAGAGAAGGTATCCATTTCTTTCTCCAGTGGCTCTTCCTGACCCAGGGACTGAACGCAAGTCTCCTGAATTGCAGACAGATTCTTTACTGTCTAAGCCACCAGGGAAACCCAGAAGTCGTGGAAACTCAACATTAAAAACTAAGATCATGGCATCTGGTCCCATCACTTCATGGCAAATAGATGCAGAGAGAGTCAAAACAATGGCAGATTTTATTTTCTTGGGCTCCAAAATCACTGTAAATGGTGACTGTAGCCGTGAAATTAAAAGACACTACTTAGAAGGAAAGTTATGACAAACATAGGCATCATATTGAGAAGCAGAGACATCACTTTGCCAACAAAAGTCCATATAGTCAAAGCTATGGTTTATCCAATAGTCATGTATGGATGTGAAAGGGTTGGACTGTAAAGAAGGCTGAGCACTAAAGAATTGATTCCTTCAAATTATGGTAATAGAGAAGACTCAAGAATCCCTTGGATTGCAAAGAAATCAAACTAGTCAGTCCTAAAGGAAATCAATAGAAGGACTGAATACTTATTGGAAGGACTGATGCTGAAGCTCCAACACTCTGGCCACCTGATGCAAACGGGTGACTCATTGGAAAAGATTCTGATGCTGGGAAAGATTGAGGGCAGGAGGAAAAGGGGCGGTAGTGGATGAGATAGCATTACCAACTCAGTGGACATGAATTTGAGCAAACTACAGGAGACAGGAGGAGCCTGGTATGCTGCAGTCCACAGGATTCAGAGAGTCAGACAAAACTTAGCAACCAAACAACAACAACAAATAGCTTCTTGGTTTTCTAATTAGTGAAAAATGGAAGAGTCCAAGTGGACACTTGGCCTTGTATCTTCTAGCGAAGTTTTGGACTTCAGAATGCACTGATGGCACACCTTCCAAGAAGGAAAATTCTATTACTGATATTGCCAGCAAAAGCACAAGTTTTCATACTCCTTCCCAAGTCCTTCTGTCACTCACGCTCCCGCTCTCAGTCTATCATCAGCAAATTTCCTTGACTCCTCAATCTCTTCACTAAATCACCCTCAGCCCTCTTGCTGTACCTGCACCTAACTCCCTGGCATGGTTCTTAAGTGGTGGCTGCTTTTTCTCTCATATTCCATATACTTCAGGGCATTGACATAGGACAGATGTTCTGTTCTCCTGGTTACCTATTACTAACTAGCAAGTGCTTATCTTCCTTCAGTTTTCAGAAAATCTAATTTTATAAAGCTCATAACCTATTATGGGTCTACCCAACATTCTGTTATAGCCTTCTTCTGTTAGCTTCACACCTAATCCCTGTATTTATAAATTTGGTACTTGCTTCACTATCTTCTTCACTCTACTTGTTGTTATTCTTGGTGATTTTGATATCCGTGTGAGTGATCCATCCAATACCCTGGGCTTTCAGTTGACTACTTAACTTCATCACCTCTGATTACCCTTGCCTCCACTCTACCTCACCCCCAGTTCCCTTGATCTAACCAGTAATTGGCTCTCTTCTAAAATACCAAGTTTCAAACAGCCTCCAAGAATATTCTTCTATCTCATTTATTCTATTGTCTTCACTCCAATAACTTCTTGACTTTATCAGTATGTTCAATCGCTTGATGCTACAGTATTTTTCACATCCATCACCTTTTCATCTGTAAACATAACAGCACTGGCTTCTATATCCACCTCTTATGCTTTCCTTCCTATGATAAGGGAAGATACATTGGAGTTTTACTGTGCTCCAGATTCTCTCTCCTTTGCTTGTATTACCTCCTTTCTCTCATACACTATCAGTTTTTTTCTTCTCTACTTGATTCTTCCCATCTGCATTCGAACATGTTCTAGTATCTCCCTTCTATATGTACCTTCTCTCCATTCCTCCTCATCCTTCCAACCTACTAATCATTTTCTCTACTCCCCTCCACAGGAACATTTATTGACAGTTCTTTTTCACTCTTCTCCCTTTCCATTCTCATTTCAGCCTACTCAGGCCTTGTATCTTCTAGCGAAGTTTTGGACTTCAGAATGCACTGATGGCACACCTTCCAAGAAGGAAAATTCTATTACTGATATTGCCAGCAAAAGCACAAGTTTTCATACTCCTTCCCAAGTCCTTCTGTCACTCACGCTCCCGCTCTCAGTCTATCATCAGCAAATTTCCTTGACTCCTCAATCTCTTCACTAAATCACCCTCAGCCCTCTTGCTGTACCTGCACCTAACTCCCTGGCATGGTTCTTAAGTGGTGGCTGCTTTTTCTCTCATATTCCATATACTTCAGGGCATTGACATAGGACAGATGTTCTGTTCTCCTGGTTACCTATTACTAACTAGCAAGTGCTTATCTTCCTTCAGTTTTCAGAAAATCTAATTTTATAAAGCTCATAACCTATTATGGGTCTACCCAACATTCTGTTATAGCCTTCTTCTGTTAGCTTCACACCTAATCCCTGTATTTATAAATTTGGTACTTGCTTCACTATCTTCTTCACTCTACTTGTTGTTATTCTTGGTGATTTTGATATCCGTGTGAGTGATCCATCCAATACCCTGGGCTTTCAGTTGACTACTTAACTTCATCACCTCTGATTACCCTTGCCTCCACTCTACCTCACCCCCAGTTCCCTTGATCTAACCAGTAATTGGCTCTCTTCTAAAATACCAAGTTTCAAACAGCCTCCAAGAATATTCTTCTATCTCATTTATTCTATTGTCTTCACTCCAATAACTTCTTGACTTTATCAGTATGTTCAATCGCTTGATGCTACAGTATTTTTCACATCCATCACCTTTTCATCTGTAAACATAACAGCACTGGCTTCTATATCCACCTCTTATGCTTTCCTTCCTATGATAAGGGAAGATACATTGGAGTTTTACTGTGCTCCAGATTCTCTCTCCTTTGCTTGTATTACCTCCTTTCTCTCATACACTATCAGTTTTTTTCTTCTCTACTTGATTCTTCCCATCTGCATTCGAACATGTTCTAGTATCTCCCTTCTATATGTACCTTCTCTCCATTCCTCCTCATCCTTCCAACCTACTAATCATTTTCTCTACTCCCCTCCACAGGAACATTTATTGACAGTTGTCTTTATTTGCAGTCTCTGTTTCCTCACCTTCCATTCTCATTTCAGCCTACTCCAACTAGGTTTCCAGCTCCTGCACTATACTGAGCTTGTTCCAAACAAGGTGGTCACTGCTCGTTGCCAGTCCAATTGTAGTCTCATGTTATACCCTACAGCATTCATATAGGTGACCACTTTCTTTTTGAAATCTTTTTTCCTCTTGGCTTACATGTATAGTTTTCAAACATTTTTATTTATTTATATAGCTCTTAAGGATTTTTAGTCAAATTTCATAGACCCTTGTACACTTTCAGAGTTGACATCTATATTTTTCATCATAAGTTTAAACAGTTGGTAGAGGACAACAGTCTATAAATATTGACATCTTAAAATAAAATTGTTATACTGCTCTTATTAAATGTGTCCAGTGGAATCTAAATACCATAGAAATTTGATATTCACTATCAACTATTTAGAACATACATAAATTTCTTTAACAGTTACTTTACATTGTTCCCATTTCCTCTTGAATTTACATTTGCATTTAATTTGCCACACAAAAATTTTCTCAATATTTATCACTCTACCTATTTTGTTACTAAATTATGTATATAAATTGATGATAAAATGTTTCCTATTATTATAAGCTCTAAAAATTTAAACATTTCTTTTATATTTAGCTACCATTATAATTATGTATTTTTACACTTGATCAAAATAACATAAGTATTATATCTTACATGTTTTGATGAAAAAGTATTTACCTAAAAAGGAAATTTTATAATCAACATAATTTCTTATGAATTGACTAGGACTTTTTTCCCAAGTCACATTTTCACAGATACTACAACTTACTGTTATAATGAGACAGAAGTTAGCATCAATTTCCTATTTTTCTTTTTTTAAAAGACTTAAGCTCTGAGAAAATCTGTTTCTACAAATAAGTATATATCGTATTCCTTTAAAACTATATGCTATTTTTTGAACTCCTGAGTTATGTAAAAAATCATAGAGTAACTTATCACAAAGATCTTAAAATAATCCATCCGTTCGTAACTCAAGTTCTCCAACTTTGTGAAAAGCAAAATATTGGATTGACTTGCACAAGCTCTGTTAGCTAGATATTACAGTCATGAACCTCATCAAACTGACACTAGAATTACTGTCTCTTTTTTGTGTGCCCTGGACATTTTAATGCTGCTGGGCACTGCTCTATTGTAAGATCTGAGAGAAGAGACAGAAGGAGACAAGTAACTGTGAAAGGAAACACCTGGAGAAGCTCTTACTTTTAGTAGGCACGTTCTCAGGCAGGTGAGTTTTTGGAGAGAGTGAATATGAGGTCAGGGATCTGGAAATCACTTTCCTTGGAAATTGTCTATGTTTGCAGTCTCCTTAAATCTTTGCATATCCTGAAGGCCTCTGATTCTCCTCCTAACTCCTTTCTTTCTTAGTCCCTCGACTGGCTGTCTCTCTGCTTATCTCTAGATGTTGAGGACCCTGGGCGTCATTCCTGGGTTCCCTTCATTTCCTGTTTTGGGCCATGTTTTCCTAAGTAATCTTAGCCCCAGTGCTTCTGATACTGTCAATAGCTGAAACTCCTAAACTTACATCTCCTGTCCTGATTCCTTCATGCCGTCTTAGTGTTTCCTGGGAGTAATGCCTCAAAAAGTCACATGTGCACAAATCCCCATTTTACACTCTGTTTCTATGGAACCTGAATAGAGTAGGATGATCACCATCTTTTGTTCTATGAGAAGGCATTTATGGAGTTCATAACCTGGCAGTTAACTTTTTTCTGGTAATGCCAAGTCCATTAGTTATATTTACTTGGTCATAGTAGGAGCCTTATTTAGAAGTGAGGATTATCATAATTTCTTATGAATTGACTAGGACTTTTTCCCAAGTCACATTTTCACAGATACTACAACTTACTGTTATAATGAGACAGAAGTTAGCATCAATTTCCTATTTTTTTTTTTTAAAAGACTTAAGCTCTGAGAAAATCTGTTTCTACAAATAAGTATATATCGTATTCCTTTAAAACTATATGCTATTTTTTGAACTCCTGAGTTATGTAAAAAATCATAGAGTAACTTATCACAAAGATCTTAAAATAATCCATCCGTTCGTAACTCAAGTTCTCCAACTTTGTGAAAAGCAAAATATTGGATTGACTTGCACAAGCTCTGTTAGCTAGATATTACAGTCATGAACCTCATCAAACTGACACTAGAATTACTGTCTCTTTTTTGTGTGCCCTGGACATTTTAATGCTGCTGGGCACTGCTCTATTGTAAGATCTGAGAGAAGAGACAGAAGGAGACAAGTAACTGTG
Source organism: Tragulus kanchil (assembly GCA_022376925.1). Lineage (NCBI taxonomy): Eukaryota > Metazoa > Chordata > Mammalia > Artiodactyla > Tragulidae > Tragulus > Tragulus kanchil. Next base: position 62,552,777 of record JAIOJX010000030.1, read on the forward strand.
AAAGGAAACACCTGGAGAAGCTCTTACTTTTAGTAGGCACGTTCTCAGGCAGGTGAGTTTTGGAGAGAGTGAATATGAGGTCAGGGATCTGGAAATCACTTTCCTTGGAAATTGTCTATGTTTGCAGTCTCCTTAAATCTTTGCATATCCTGAAGGCCTCTGATTCTCCTCCTAACTCCTTTCTTTCTTAGTCCCTCGACTGGCTGTCTCTCTGCTTATCTCTAGATGTTGAGGACCCTGGGCGTCATTCCTGGGTTCCCTTCATTTCCTGTTTTGGGCCATGTTTTCCTAAGTAATCTTAGCCCCAGTGCTTCTGATACTGTCAATAGCTGAAACTCCTAAACTTACATCTCCTGTCCTGATTCCTTCATGCCGTCTTAGTGTTTCCTGGGAGTAATGCCTCAAAAAGTCACATGTGCACAAATCCCCATTTTACACTCTGTTTCTATGGAACCTGAATAGAGTAGGATGATCACCATCTTTTGTTCTATGAGAAGGCATTTATGGAGTTCATAACCTGGCAGTTAACTTTTTTCTGGTAATGCCAAGTCCATTAGTTATATTTACTTGGTCATAGTAGGAGCCTTATTTAGAAGTGAGGATTATCATGATGTCTTTGCATTAGTCTAATGATTATTGGAGGAGCCAATTATTTTTAGAATAAGAAAGAATAAAAAGGAGAAGTCAAAACATTTCTCATTAACCGAATATGAGACAAAGCCCTAGTGCTAAAAAGTTAAGGCCTTTCTATCTTCTAATGACATTTAAGGTAGTGGTAGGAAGAATCCCTGGAAAAGGAAATGGCAGCCCACTCTAGTATGCTTTTTTTTTTTTTGGCCACTTCTATTGATCTTTCATTTATCTATCTTTGTTCTTTGGCCTTTGTGGGCCTCCCATCTCAGTGGCCTATCTTATCGCAGAGCACCAGCTCTGGGCGCATGCACTCCAGAGCTCCGGCTCAGTAGTTGGACACATCAGTCCAGCCACTCTGCAGCACGTGGGAACTTCCCAGGCCATGGATTGAACTGGCGCCCCTTGCACTGCAAGGCAGTGTCCTTTCCCAATGGACCACCCGAGAAGCCCCAACTCCAGTATTCCTGCCTGGAGAATTCCATGACCAGAGGATCCTGGCAGGGCTACAGTCCATGGGGTCACAGAAGAGTTGGATATGACTTAGGGACTAAACAACAACTGTGCCCTAGTCTGAGCCTCAGCAATCCTGCATTTTAAAGAGCCCACCACCACTCATGGCTAGGGTATGAGGCCTGTGGAGAAACACTCAACATCTCTCTGCCTCATTTTCGTCAATTGTAAAATGAGAAAAAATAATATAGAGCTGTTGAAAGAAGTAAATGAAATCTTGTATGTGAAAGATTGGTAATTATAAAACACATCATAAAGGTAAGGTGTTTGAGGTATAAAAGTGACATTTGGGTTATTTCAGGAATTGGAAGTGAAGGCATTATGATACTGCACAAATGTGAGCCATTTTAAATATGTAGAAATGGGTTAAAATATGTTAGAGTCATTGTGTTTTAAAGAATTATTTTTGTGGAAAACATATTTCTCATACTTAAATAAAAACAGAGTAAGGTAAAAGTACTTTGTAAATGATAAAATGTACATATGCACTACAGCTCCTGTGACTTCTGAGAACTATTTAATGGAGTTAAATTAACAATATTTCATAGAGTTTATTAGCCGTAAAAAGTCCCCCAGAGCTGCCTACATAAGGCTTTAATTATTCAAAGATTGCACTTTGGCACCTCAAACATCATCAGACCCACAAATAAGAAAAATGAACACTTTTCTTGGTGGCAACGAGAGACATTTTGCACAGGAAACAGTCATGAAATTGGGAACCCAAAGTTCAAGGAACCCACAACTTGAAGGTAACTTAGAAGCCTAGGAATGAGTTATTCCCTAGAGAAAAGGAAGGAAGCACTTCAAAGGGATTGGAACAAAGCCAAGAAGCAAAAAACCATAAATGATAGGAGACAGAAAAAGATAAGATGAACAAAAAAAGCAGGAGCCGAAAGGCTAAGAAAGTGGCAGACTGTGATAACTGAGGAAACCAGAAGAGGTAGAGGGAGCTGGCCATAGCAAAACTTTCAAGCAAAACCAAGAAATGCAGGCAGATCAGGTCTGCCCTGTACACTCCTCAGCGCCCCCTGCAGGCAGCATGGTTCTGGTAAAATGTCTCTGTGCCCACCCTCTCCAGGGGCCACACATGGAAATAGCCTCGTGTCTCTCTTTTCATTAGAGAATATAATAGCTTACTATTTTATCACTTGTTCCTTGGAACTTCGAACACCCTCTCCAGGGAGCATTTTCAACATTAAGAACAAAGACTGCTACTTCAAGTACATTTTTAGATGTCCTAGATAGAGCTGTAAGTCCCTTTCCTCTGCGTCTGCATTTGTCTCCTTACTCTGGCCCTAAGACGCAGTACTCAAGTATTCCTCCAGTATTCACTGACGAGCTCTTTGAGGGCTGGCCAACTTTACAAACTAAGTGCTTTAAGACTTGGTCTGGTATATACCATTTCTAATTAAAACCTGCTTAAAGGAGGTATGGAGAATCTTCCTCTGAGACTACAATTTTACTGGCTCAATACTTAGGTGATTTCCCCTGGAAAAGGAAATGGCAACCCACTCCAGTATTCTTGCCTGGAGAATTCCATGAATTGAGAAGCCTGATGGACTACAGTCCATTGGTCGCAAAGAGTCGGACACGACTGAGTGACTAACACTTTACTCAGGTGATTAAGACAACAGATATTCCAAGAACCCACACTTTCACCTATTTTTGAATTTGCCAAACTCTGTTCTGGGCAGTGGTGAACATTTAAAGTCAGTAATAAAGATGATGATAACAAAGGGTAGTATCAGGTCACGCCTACCCTGTGCCAAGGGCAATACTAAGTGCCTTACAGATACTGTTAGTTAATCCTCACAGCAAACTCTGTCTTCAAGAAAGTCAGATGAATGCTCGCATGAGAGGCAGATAAACATACTACTAACAAACAACAAATACATTACAGTACAGTGCAGCAAGTAATATAAAGTATGGGAACTAGGGGATACGGGCAACATTCCTGCATTTAGTAAGGAACAGCTAGGCTTCCCTGGTGGCTCAGATGGTGAAGAATCTGCCTGCAATGCAGGAGACCCAGGTTTGATCCCTGGTTGTAAAGATTCCCCTGGAGAAGGGAATGGCTACACGCTGGTATCCCTGCCTGCAGAATTTCATGGACAAAGGAGCCTGGTGGGCTACAGTCCATGGAATCACAGAGTCAGACAAGACTGAGCAACTAACACTCTCTCATATATGCCCGTTATTTTAAAGTGATTTTTTTCTCAAGGATACAAATCGTCCAAATAGACCAGGAAAAGTCCCTGAGTGTTAGTCTTGCAAAAAGAAAAAAAAAAAAAAAACACAAAATAAAGCTCAGCAATATATTTTATTCCATTGAAAAGCAAAAGCTCTACATTACAAATGTATTATTTAGGAAGGATATATGAATTACTTAAAGGTGCAAATATTATTTATGGTGCTTATATTCAACTTGGACGATAGTAAGTATTACTGCTCTTATTTCTCCTGTTTATTATAGATTGGTATTAAGGTATGACTATAAAGCTCTTTGAATAAATCATTTTAATTGCCTCATAATATGAGTGTTCACGTTGATTAAGCAGATATTTTGCACATGGCTAAGAGAATTCTTTTGAGCTTTTCTTTGGAAAGACAGCCTTATAAAGTGCCCTTTGTGGAATAAATGACTTTCCCATTATCAAGCTGAGTACTATGCAACTATTCTAAAAATTGTATCTAAGCATTTGATCTTAAAGTAGAGAGATGCCTAGCAGAATGTGGGCTCCAAATCAGCCTGAAATTTTTGAATGAACCATGATTAAAGTCAGTAATAAAGATGATGATAACAAAGGGTAGTATCAGGTCACGCCTACCCTGTGCCAAGGGCAATACTAAGTGCCTTACAGATACTGTTAGTTAATCCTCACAGCAAACTCTGTCTTCAAGAAAGTCAGATGAATGCTCGCATGAGAGGCAGATAAACATACTACTAACAAACAACAAATACATTACAGTACAGTGCAGCAAGTAATATAAAGTATGGGAACTAGGGGATACGGGCAACATTCCTGCATTTAGTAAGGAACAGCTAGGCTTCCCTGGTGGCTCAGATGGTGAAGAATCTGCCTGCAATGCAGGAGACCCAGGTTTGATCCCTGGTTGTAAAGATTCCCCTGGAGAAGGGAATGGCTACACGCTGGTATCCCTGCCTGCAGAATTTCATGGACAAAGGAGCCTGGTGGGCTACAGTCCATGGAATCACAGAGTCAGACAAGACTGAGCAACTAACACTCTCTCATATATGCCCGTTATTTTAAAGTGATTTTTTTCTCAAGGATACAAATCGTCCAAATAGACCAGGAAAAGTCCCTGAGTGTTAGTCTTGCAAAAAGAAAAAAAAAAAAAACACAAAATAAAGCTCAGCAATATATTTTATTCCATTGAAAAGCAAAAGCTCTACATTACAAATGTATTATTTAGGAAGGATATATGAATTACTTAAAGGTGCAAATATTATTTATGGTGCTTATATTCAACTTGGACGATAGTAAGTATTACTGCTCTTATTTCTCCTGTTTATTATAGATTGGTATTAAGGTATGACTATAAAGCTCTTTGAATAAATCATTTTAATTGCCTCATAATATGAGTGTTCACGTTGATTAAGCAGATATTTTGCACATGGCTAAGAGAATTCTTTTGAGCTTTTTCTTTGGAAAGACAGCCTTATAAAGTGCCCTTTGTGGAATAAATGACTTTCCCATTATCAAGCTGAGTACCATGCAACTATTCTAAAAATTGTATCTAAGCATTTGATCTTAAAGTAGAGAGATGCCTAGCAGAATGTGGGCTCCAAATCAGCGAAAATGTGTAAGCTGAATCATGATGCATGGAAGCAGTGTGGTGAAGCAGGGAGGGGCTTATGTGGGGTAAGGATACACCAAGCCCTGCTGAATAGTTGGTCACAGGAGTCACTCTGTACTCTGGGCTCGTTTCCTCACTAGTTAAATGCAGGATTGGGGCTCTAAATTTCGTTTTTTACCTGCTACTAAGTCCAGTTCTAGGACCTGATTCCCATTTTCTCTCAGAGTCAATCTAGACTCATGATGTCCCTTCTGAATGGACCGTCATGATAGTAGGGGCATGTCCCACCTATGACACTCAGGATAGTAGGAAGAAAGACATAACTTCAGATATTTCAAGAGGAAAGTTATTCTGTGTTATCATGGAACTTAGAAGCATATTAGAAAGTGATGTTTTTAGAAACTGATATTTTTTTTTAAATGACGTCCATTATGTCAAAAAAAAAAAAAAAATGTGCAGAAGTGACCAAATGCTAAAAAGTGTTTTTATCTGGGTGGTAAGACAATGGGTCATTCAAATTTTCTCCTAAGTATTTTTGCTTCCCAACTTTTTGTTTGTAATGATGTATATCCCACGCATATACATATTCATATATTCAGGAAAAATAAAAGCACTTTAAGAAAGTGTCCCTAGCGTTTATAAAAGTGCCATCAATGAACCAAACTCCACCAAACACTTGTTTTTTGCTCTATGCATAACTTTAATTTTATAAATACTGAAATAACGGACAGGGACACATCAGTACCTGAGGTAAAAAGGGTGAATTCCAGGCTACCAAGGTTTCTACTTGTTACTCATCCAAGACCACAAAGCTAGTGAGAGGCATGAGTGTGGCCTGAATTCAGGTAGTCAAAGCAGAGCTCATCCTCTCTCCCCATGCCTTTTCCAGCTTCTCTACATTGCAGTTGTATGTGGATTACAAAAACCCTGGGGCAGGTTCCTGGAACACTGGTTGATTATCCAATTTGGTTCAAAGTGCCAATCATCAGTTGTTGCAGACCTTGAGGGCTGGCCCTGTGGCTGGTTAAACATAAGCAAATGGCCTTTCCTTGTGGATTGCTCTCTCTTGAATAGCATTTTGTGATTCTCTCCAGAGAAGTACCTTTATGTTCTTGACATAGCGGAACACTTGATTTTTCTGTTAATGAGCTTAATGCAGAACTAGAACAAAAGGTGAGTTGGTTGGATGAGTACAAAAATTAAATGAGCATGTTAGACACATGTTTTGGGCGGGTTATTTCCAGTCTGAGCTTAGCTCGGTGATATAATAGTCTTTCTTCAGCTGCATGTCAGAGCCTGAGCCAAGCATATGGACTGTCTTTATGGATAACTTAGGCTGCAGCTCCACACAGAAGGGGCAGAGGCAAATTAGCTCTGTGGCTGTGACCTGGCATGTATTTGTATAACCTGGTTGACAAGATCTTCTTAGGAAAGGCTGGTGGCCCACTTACCCCAAAATATAAAACTGGTGGTTCAAACAACCTCAGCTCCCAAACCTCATGGTCATAACCTCAGAATGAGAATGAACTCCAGGATTATCCACAGCAGCCCCCACCCTATGCCGAAACACCTAAATAACCCTTGACAGGTAGTCAACTAATTTCATTAGCACATATCCAATGACAGAGACCTCAGCATTCTATAAGGGAACTCGTTCCATTTGGGGGATGGTTTCTACTAGAAAGATCTCCTTCTGTCACATTTCTTAACTGACTCTCACCTGCCCTGGGAAGTTAAAGAGCTGTGCCATCCAATATGGTAGCCACTAGCCACGTGTGGCGATGGAGCATCTGAATGTGGCTCACACTAATTAAAATGTGTTGTAAATGTAAAATTCACATCAGATTTCAAAAACTCAATATGAAAAAGGTGTACACTGATTACATGTCAAAATGATACTGTTTTGGCATTTGGGGCTAAAAGCATTATTAAAATTAATTTCACTTATTTCTATTAAAAATATGGTGGTTAGGAAGTTTTAAATTACATATTGATGGGTATTATATTTCCACTGGATAGCACTGCTGTACAGTATTTTAAGTCTGTAGCCTCTTACTAAAAGGTAGCCTTCAGAGTTCAGAAGACTGCTATTGGGTTTCCTCTATTTTTTTTAAAGTAAATGTCTCAAGTTCCTCCAATGCTCTTTACTAACATAATTTCTAGATCTCTCACAATTTATAGATTCCAATTTTTCAGTCTCTACATTCAGCTGAATACTGTAAACTGATGACTATAAGTAGGAGGTAACAAGCCCTTTGGGCTATTGTTTTGATATTACACTTTTGTTAAAGCACACAGCTTGCTCTAGTTTTTATGTAGCCCAATTACACTATTTAAGGGTTCTTAGAGTCTGTGATCCCTGATCACAGATGGACTCCAGCTGAAATTGTAAACAAAAATTTTATGACTGTGGTCATTTATCTACAAGATAGTCTTTAGCTTTCATTGACTGGAAAACAAAACAAAACTGCACAACCTAAAAGTTGCAAGTTATGTTTTTATCCAGGGAACTTACTGAGGACTCTAGACTGGGAAATGGCCTTTCTGATAGTCCTGAGGAACTGTCCCAAAAAGGTTAAGGGAGGAGCCAGAATATATAGAAGTTTCTGTTGAAAACAAATACGTATTTGAACATCAAAAGAGCACTGCTAATCACAGACAAAAAACATCTCAAGTTAATGATTTTAGTGCTTCTCTATGTATGAAAAGATGAAATGTCTGAGTCCATTGAAATTATTCCTTGGACATGCATCTTAACTGTCTAGGGCCAGTATCCTGTTTCTCTCCATCCTGAATTCCCCTGAGGGTGCATCATCTCAGGGGCAGCTGCAGTGGTTGATGGTGGGCAACATTTCTTGTTCACTGAAATGGCAGGCCACACTTTTTTTGTCCGTACTTCCACAGAGTTTCTTGAGATCTAAGATCTACTGGAAGGAATTAAGGCTATAGACATGTAAAAGTCGTGGGATGTCTTCTTACAAAACCATTTTTTATCTCAATCTTCCATACTCCTATACTTCTTTTTTTTTTGATGTCATTATTCTCATATCTTACATGGGAAGGGTATTGTACTTTTTAAAATTTATTTTTATTTAACTTTTACAGAGTTTTGTTGTTTACCTGCTATACATAAAAGGGTAGCCTTCAGAGTTCAGAAGACTGCTATTGGGTTTCCTCTATTTTTTTTAAAGTAAATGTCTCAAGTTCCTCCAATGCTCTTTACTAACATAATTTCTAGATCTCTCACAATTTATAGATTCCAATTTTTCAGTCTCTACATTCAGCTGAATACTGTAAACTGATGACTATAAGTAGGAGGTAACAAGCCCTTTGGGCTATTGTTTTGATATTACACTTTTGTTAAAGCACACAGCTTGCTCTAGTTTTTATGTAGCCCAATTACACTATTTAAGGGTTCTTAGAGTCTGTGATCCCTGATCACAGATGGACTCCAGCTGAAATTGTAAACAAAAATTTTATGACTGTGGTCATTTATCTACAAGATAGTCTTTAGCTTTCATTGACTGGAAAACAAAACAAAACTGCACAACCTAAAAGTTGCAAGTTATGTTTTTATCCAGGGAACTTACTGAGGACTCTAGACTGGGAAATGGCCTTTCTGATAGTCCTGAGGAACTGTCCCAAAAAGGTTAAGGGAGGAGCCAGAATATATAGAAGTTTCTGTTGAAAACAAATACGTATTTGAACATCAAAAGAGCACTGCTAATCACAGACAAAAAACATCTCAAGTTAATGATTTTAGTGCTTCTCTATGTATGAAAAGATGAAATGTCTGAGTCCATTGAAATTATTCCTTGGACATGCATCTTAACTGTCTAGGGCCAGTATCCTGTTTCTCTCCATCCTGAATTCCCCTGAGGGTGCATCATCTCAGGGGCAGCTGCAGTGGTTGATGGTGGGCAACATTTCTTGTTCACTGAAATGGCAGGCCACACTTTTTTTGTCCGTACTTCCACAGAGTTTCTTGAGATCTAAGATCTACTGGAAGGAATTAAGGCTATAGACATGTAAAAGTCGTGGGATGTCTTCTTACAAAACCATTTTTTATCTCAATCTTCCATACTCCTATACTTCTTTTTTTTTTGATGTCATTATTCTCATATCTTACATGGGAAGGGTATTGTACTTTTTAAAATTTATTTTTATTTAACTTTTACAGAGTTTTGTTGTTTACCTGCTATACATAAACCTGAATCAGCCATAGGTATACATATGACCCCTCCCGCCTGAACTTCCCTCCCATCTCCCTCCCCCCCACCGCGCCCCTAGGTTGTAGCGTTGCCCTGTATAAGTTCCCTTAGTCTTACAGCAGAGTCATATTGGTTGTCTCTTTTACATAATAGATGCTTTTACGTTTATCCCTATTAGGTTTATTCTTATTCATGTCAGCCTGTTCTTTTAGTTTATTGAGACCTTTTGCCTCTCTTGGTTTCATTTGACATTTAATGAATTAGGCCTCTCCCCTAGCTTGGTCACATCTGCAGTTCCGATAAGCATGTTTTTGCTTTGTCATTCATTGTTAATTGAAATTTTGGACTGGATAAACCATAGATAGCACTCAGGAGTCTGCCATTGTGACTTCCCTTCAGGTAGGCTGTGATTCATCAAGCAGTCGGCATGCCTAGGGTGAAGTTGTTCAGCCAGCTACAAATCTACCCAACTGCACTGTCGTTCCTGTCCACAGGATGTTAAATTCTTTGCGGAAATGAAGGTATATTTTTGTCTATGCTATTCCCCTGATCTCCATGGCCTGTAAGTCTGTCAAAAAGGAAAATGTGCTTTTGGAAATGGATAACCAACAAAAACCTTTTGTATAGCACATGGAACTCTGCTCAGTGTTATGCACTAGTCTGGATGGGAGGGGGGCTGGAGAAGAATGGACACCTGTATAGGTTTTGCTGAGCCCTTTCACTGTTCACCAGAAACTATCGCAACATTGTTAATTGGCTATACCCCAATGAAAATGTTTTTGGTGTTACAAAAGGGAGGGTTGTGAATGGTTTGGTGGGCAACATTTCTTGTTCACTGAAATGGCAGGCCACACTTTTTTTGTCCGTACTTCCACAGAGTTTCTTGAGATCTAAGATCTACTGGAAGGAATTAAGGCTATAGACATGTAAAAGTCGTGGGATGTCTTCTTACAAAACCATTTTTTATCTCAATCTTCCATACTCCTATACTTCTTTTTTTTTTGATGTCATTATTCTCATATCTTACATGGGAAGGGTATTGTACTTTTTAAAATTTATTTTTATTTAACTTTTACAGAGTTTTGTTGTTTACCTGCTATACATAAACCTGAATCAGCCATAGGTATACATATGACCCCTCCCGCCTGAACTTCCCTCCCATCTCCCTCCCCCCCACCGCGCCCCTAGGTTGTAGCGTTGCCCTGTATAAGTTCCCTTAGTCTTACAGCAGAGTCATATTGGTTGTCTCTTTTACATAATAGATGCTTTTACGTTTATCCCTATTAGGTTTATTCTTATTCATGTCAGCCTGTTCTTTTAGTTTATTGAGACCTTTTGCCTCTCTTGGTTTCATTTGACATTTAATGAATTAGGCCTCTCCCCTAGCTTGGTCACATCTGCAGTTCCGATAAGCATGTTTTTGCTTTGTCATTCATTGTTAATTGAAATTTTGGACTGGATAAACCATAGATAGCACTCAGGAGTCTGCCATTGTGACTTCCCTTCAGGTAGGCTGTGATTCATCAAGCAGTCGGCATGCCTAGGGTGAAGTTGTTCAGCCAGCTACAAATCTACCCAACTGCACTGTCGTTCCTGTCCACAGGATGTTAAATTCTTTGCGGAAATGAAGGTATATTTTTGTCTATGCTATTCCCCTGATCTCCATGGCCTGTAAGTCTGTCAAAAAGGAAAATGTGCTTTTGGAAATGGATAACCAACAAAAACCTTTTGTATAGCACATGGAACTCTGCTCAGTGTTATGCACTAGTCTGGATGGGAGGGGGGCTGGAGAAGAATGGACACCTGTATAGGTTTTGCTGAGCCCTTTCACTGTTCACCAGAAACTATCGCAACATTGTTAATTGGCTATACCCCAATGAAAATGTTTTTGGTGTTACAAAAGGGAGGGTTGTGAATGGTTTGGTGAAACACTGCTTTGGGGAACCTACACTGGCTCCCAGCAATCACTTCTCACAAGGTTTCAAATAGTTTGTTCCAGAATTTTGCTAGAGGTTTGACATCAAACCCAAAGGGCTGTAGTTCTTAGAATCTACACCCCCCTCATTCTTTAACATCTTTCTGAAAATGGAAACAACAGTCTTAACTAAAGTTTGGTTGATAATTAAATTTACATTGGATTGAAAATGAGAAATAACAGACTTTTAAACTGAGTCACAGTACTAAAAGGTGACGATGAACAATGATGCATGAAGTTAAAAGGTGAATTTATGGGATGCCAGGGACCTGGATAAAGACACAATCTACCCCCTCTAATATGTTCTGTCCACCAATTTAGGCCATTTAGTCCCCTAAAGTTACAGAATTTGTTTATTACATTTTGTTCTCTGTTGACTCTTAATGTTCTTTAAGGTTCTGGAAGCTATTATCTTTGATATATTCACAGTTTATTTTGTCTTAAAGTCTAGAACAACTAAATGCTTTTCCACTAAGAATCATAAACATTCTCTCTTCTGTTAGGAAAAGCAGATGTCAGGATGCTTCCCTTGCTCAACCCTGAGGGGTTATCAAGGAGAACAAGGCTTGACTCTCAAAGATCCCAAGCCGGGCTTCCCTGGTAGCTCAGTGGCAAAGAGTTCACCTGCCAAAGCAGGAGACATGGGTTCGACAAAGCAGGAGACATAGGTTCGATCCCTGACCCAGGAAGATCTCACATGCTGTGGAGCAACTAAGCCCGTGAGCCACAACTATTGAGTCTGTGCTCTAGAGCCTCAGAGCCACAACTGATGAGCTCATGTGCTACAACTATTGAAGCCTGTGTGCCCTAGAGCCCAAGTTCCACAACAAGAGAAGTCACCGCAACGGGAAGTCTGCTCACCTCAACTAGAGAGTAGCTCCCACTGCCTGCAACTAGAGAAGAGCCTGTGGCAGCAGTGAAAACACAGAATAGCCAAAAATAAATACATAAGTAAAATTATATATATATAAAAAATTCCCAAGCCAGTGGCTCCCAGACTGGAATCACCTGGAAGTTTTAAAATCCTAATCTCCAGGTCACAACCTCAGAAATTTGGATTACTTGGGTGTGAACGGGTGTCAGGATTTTAAAAAGCTCTACAGGGAATTCTAATGTGTAGTTCTCAAAGTGGAGCCCAAACCAGCAGCATTAGCATCACCTGGAACTTGTTAAAATGCAAATTTTCACTCTACTTCCCTCAATTCCACTGCCTCCAATCTGCTCTAATTCTCCAGTCTACAGAATCAGAAACTGCAAAGGAGAAGCTCAGGAATCTGAGTTTTAACAAGCCCTCCAAGTGAGTTTGATGCATACTAAGGTTTGAAAATCACTACTCTAGGTTCTCCCTCCTCCTGGAAAAAAGATTGCCTTTTCAAATGCTATTGACCCTGAAAACGTCTGGTCTGAGGCCAACCAATTAAGGTTCGCTAAAGCTGCAGGAGCCGGCAGGTAAGCTACACAGAAAGCTTTGAGCTCTCTATTCCTCTCAGCCATGAAATCTGTTTTTTCTTTTAGCATTTAGTCCTGCTTTTTTTCCACTCTTAAGAAGGTTCTGGAAGCTATTATCTTTGATATATTCACAGTTTATTTTGTCTTAAAGTCTAGAACAACTAAATGCTTTTCCACTAAGAATCATAAACATTCTCTCTTCTGTTAGGAAAAGCAGATGTCAGGATGCTTCCCTTGCTCAACCCTGAGGGGTTATCAAGGAGAACAAGGCTTGACTCTCAAAGATCCCAAGCCGGGCTTCCCTGGTAGCTCAGTGGCAAAGAGTTCACCTGCCAAAGCAGGAGACATGGGTTCGACAAAGCAGGAGACATAGGTTCGATCCCTGACCCAGGAAGATCTCACATGCTGTGGAGCAACTAAGCCCGTGAGCCACAACTATTGAGTCTGTGCTCTAGAGCCTCAGAGCCACAACTGATGAGCTCATGTGCTACAACTATTGAAGCCTGTGTGCCCTAGAGCCCAAGTTCCACAACAAGAGAAGTCACCGCAACGGGAAGTCTGCTCACCTCAACTAGAGAGTAGCTCCCACTGCCTGCAACTAGAGAAGAGCCTGTGGCAGCAGTGAAAACACAGAATAGCCAAAAATAAATACATAAGTAAAATTATATATATAAAAAATTCCCAAGCCAGTGGCTCCCAGACTGGAATCACCTGGAAGTTTTAAAATCCTAATCTCCAGGTCACAACCTCAGAAATTTGGATTACTTGGGTGTGAACGGGTGTCAGGATTTTAAAAAGCTCTACAGGGAATTCTAATGTGTAGTTCTCAAAGTGGAGCCCAAACCAGCAGCATTAGCATCACCTGGAACTTGTTAAAATGCAAATTTTCACTCTACTTCCCTCAATTCCACTGCCTCCAATCTGCTCTAATTCTCCAGTCTACAGAATCAGAAACTGCAAAGGAGAAGCTCAGGAATCTGAGTTTTAACAAGCCCTCCAAGTGAGTTTGATGCATACTAAGGTTTGAAAATCACTACTCTAGGTTCTCCCTCCTCCTGGAAAAAAGATTGCCTTTTCAAATGCTATTGACCCTGAAAACGTCTGGTCTGAGGCCAACCAATTAAGGTTCGCTAAAGCTGCAGGAGCCGGCAGGTAAGCTACACAGAAAGCTTTGAGCTCTCTATTCCCTCTCAGCCATGAAATCTGTTTTTTCTTTAGCTAGATTTTCAGATTGAGGCCTTAGCAAAACTATGGAGCAGAATGTTTATCAGTAGAGACTCATCTGATCCTGGTTCCATAAATTTCCTTTCTTCCCCCATGTCATCCTTCTTTCCACTCAATCTAAAAATCTTGGCCTCTTTATTCTTTTCATATTCATTTTCACTTACCAATAAATGGGAAGACAGGAACGAACTAATCGAGATTAGGGTGTACATGTCTTAGAAATCCTTCATATGTTAAAGAGTTTTCAGAGCGAGATGCAATTTAACAGTATTTGTACATCCATTAACCCTCAGGAAGAAAGGGAACTTACACATACTGAGTACCTTCCTTAGGACAGGCAGTTTACTTCCCTTCCAATGTTCATTTAACACTCAGAAGAGGTGCTGTTATCACTCCATTTTAAGGATGAGGAACTCAATGGTGGAATTTAAGAAACCCTGGCTGTTAGGAAGGGGAATATTTTTCCCAGAGCCCCTTAACACATCACTTAGGTTTTAGACTTTGATTTCCCATAGAGTTAGTACAAATTATCAGCAGAATTAAACAAACAAACAAAAGTTTCTTTTCAAATCCACGCTCTATCTCTACCTTGATGCAGGGCCATACAACTATTGGGAACATTTCTCTACTCATGGTTGAAAAAAACTATATATATACCACAGCAGGGTGAGCTACAGGAGTCTGCTGACTGGTCAATTCCTAATAAAATTTGACTTTTTAAAAGCAGCCAATAACCCATTATTAAATAATAATTACTCCTAAATACAAAATGGAACTGTATGGAGGTGGATATTTTCTCCCAGGAAGGAAAAGCATAGTGGTTAGGTTTTGCCTACCTCTTGTCCAAAGCCCACTGAGGTCTCCAGGAAAAATAAGATGAAGTCCATAAGGTAAGGCATAACCTCTTCTTACATACTTAGTCTAGTTTCACTTGCTCGCAGGGTGCAGAGGCCGTACATGAAGCCCTTCAGGCCACAGTTCCTGGCGTCCAACAGTGCGGCCTGACACCTGGGCTTGGGGATTGTTTGCAGAAGCTCCTCACAAGATGGCGGAGGCTCGGAGACGCTGCGTTCAGTCCCTCCAGTCTCGCGAGAACTCCACCCTCCTTACCTGGAAGGAGAACGCTAAGCCGCAGCCCTGATCACAAGCTGTGCCAGACGGGAGAGTGTGTGCACTCTAAAGTGTGAGTTCCTACCTTTCCATTTTTTGACCAAAGAACAAAAAAGTGCTTTGCTTCTTTATTTTATTTTATTTTTAATTGAAGGGTAATTGCTTTACAGAGTTTTGTTGTTTTCTGCCAAACACCAACATACCGAACTCTGTCACATTGGTGCAACTATTGGTGCAACTGACCTGGGGCAGGAGGATCTTCACTGGGGCCTGACTTGAACAAGTAAGTAACATTATCACATTATTTGCATGAATATTAATAGCATCTACTGTTTATCACTGTCTGCTCTAGAAAACAGTTTTCAGACTTCCCCAGTGGTTCAGTGGTGAAGACAGCACTCTGACTGCAGGGAGCACAGGTTCTCCCTGGTTTGGGACCTAAGATTCCACAAGCCATGTGGCAAAAAAAATAAAATAAAAAGTTAATACGCAAAATGCCAACTCATTTTTCTATCACCACCTTCTCCCCAAAGCCTGTCCTACCCTGCCCTCACCTGAAGATCTTTTAACTCCTATTGGCATACGGACAGCGGTAATTAGCAACAGCATTCACCTGCAAAAGTATCTACACACGGAGCCTGTTATTTGTCTCCCCACACCACATTCCCACAAAGGTACATACTTGTCAAAGGGGTCAATGTCTTATTCAGCTTTGTTCCTTTCTCCCGAGTTACCATGAAAAGAGGAAACTAAACTTCATGGATCTGTGGAAATTGCCTGGCTCCCTGAAAGAAGGAAGTAATGTGGAGAGGTGTGGGGAGCAAAGCTGGGTAGTTAGGCCTTGAAAACTAAACAGAAGGATTTACACCTGAGGTGGAAACAATAGGAAGCTGTGTAGGGGTGGAGTGAGTGGTGTGAGCGTGCAGGCAGAAAGAGGCAGAGACTGTACAGAATGGATCCAAGCACCAACCTAAGAGTCAGCTGCTGCATACAGACAGGACACTCAGAGCTGGGTAAGTGCATGCCTCTTAATGCTGAGAAACAGGGGGCCCAGAAAATGAAATAAGGTGAGAATGTCTTCTAAGGGCTGAATCAGAGGAAGGAAAAATATCACTCCAAAGCTTCTAGACCAGATAATTATTAGAAGAATGGAAAGTTATTTGGAAAAGGGTAGCAATCTGGGGAGTACAGAAGCTGGGAAGGAAGTTAGGATACATTTCATCAGTTGGAATTCTCTTTCTTTGACGTGTCAAGTGGGCATACATATCTCTTAAGATGGAAATTCTGCTTTTTCCTAAAAGCATATCTTAAGGGTGAAAGAACCTCATCAGTCTTTACATGTTAAGGCATCCTTATTTAATATGCTATCAATGTAGGTTTTAATTCTCTCTGGAAATTGAATACTTTGCTGGGTCCCACGGGAGCTGTTCCTTGTGGCATGTGCGCAGATGACCATCTGAGCTGAGTGCTTGTTAGACAGGATGAAATATTGTTCGAGGTTAGCAGGGAGACATCACAGGCCACCCACTGGACACCCTGGGAATGAAAAAGAGGCCAAAGGTCTCATGTCTTTAACTGGAAAAGTACAATTGCAAGATTAACAATGGCAACCCCAGCGTGCATTACTGCTGGTGGGGGAAAAGCAGCAAATTGCTCTCAACCCACAGTGTGACAGTTTATGCTGAGATTTAACGCCTATTGGCATACGGACAGCGGTAATTAGCAACAGCATTCACCTGCAAAAGTATCTACACACGGAGCCTGTTATTTGTCTCCCCACACCACATTCCCACAAAGGTACATACTTGTCAAAGGGGTCAATGTCTTATTCAGCTTTGTTCCTTTCTCCCGAGTTACCATGAAAGAGGAAACTAAACTTCATGGATCTGTGGAAATTGCCTGGCTCCCTGAAAGAAGGAAGTAATGTGGAGAGGTGTGGGGAGCAAAGCTGGGTAGTTAGGCCTTGAAAACTAAACAGAAGGATTTACACCTGAGGTGGAAACAATAGGAAGCTGTGTAGGGGTGGAGTGAGTGGTGTGAGCGTGCAGGCAGAAAGAGGCAGAGACTGTACAGAATGGATCCAAGCACCAACCTAAGAGTCAGCTGCTGCATACAGACAGGACACTCAGAGCTGGGTAAGTGCATGCCTCTTAATGCTGAGAAACAGGGGGCCCAGAAAATGAAATAAGGT
The DNA here is from genome assembly GCA_022376925.1 of Tragulus kanchil. Lineage (NCBI taxonomy): Eukaryota > Metazoa > Chordata > Mammalia > Artiodactyla > Tragulidae > Tragulus > Tragulus kanchil. Next base: position 62,569,899 of record JAIOJX010000030.1, read on the forward strand.
GAGAATGTCTTCTAAGGGCTGAATCAGAGGAAGGAAAAATATCACTCCAAAGCTTCTAGACCAGATAATTATTAGAAGAATGGAAAGTTATTTGGAAAAGGGTAGCAATCTGGGGAGTACAGAAGCTGGGAAGGAAGTTAGGATACATTTCATCAGTTGGAATTCTCTTTCTTTGACGTGTCAAGTGGGCATACATATCTCTTAAGATGGAAATTCTGCTTTTTCCTAAAAGCATATCTTAAGGGTGAAAGAACCTCATCAGTCTTTACATGTTAAGGCATCCTTATTTAATATGCTATCAATGTAGGTTTTAATTCTCTCTGGAAATTGAATACTTTGCTGGGTCCCACGGGAGCTGTTCCTTGTGGCATGTGCGCAGATGACCATCTGAGCTGAGTGCTTGTTAGACAGGATGAAATATTGTTCGAGGTTAGCAGGGAGACATCACAGGCCACCCACTGGACACCCTGGGAATGAAAAAGAGGCCAAAGGTCTCATGTCTTTAACTGGAAAAGTACAATTGCAAGATTAACAATGGCAACCCCAGCGTGCATTACTGCTGGTGGAAACAGAGGAAGAAAAGGCAGCAAATTTGCTCTCAACCCACAGTGTGACAGCTTTACTACGTCTTTTGAATGGTGTCTGTATTGGTTTCCTATTGCTGCTGTAACAGATGACCACGGATTTAGAGGCTTAAAATTATGCTGCCTATCCAAGTACGGCAGCATTATGCTTCCAATGAGAGTTCCCATCCTAACAAGCATTAGGATCTTCATCCTTAAAAACAGATCATTTCATTTAAAAACAAACTGAACTCTTAACATAGCTACCTCTCCTAACCTCAAAGACAAGACAGTTTATTCATTTAATTATTATCTCAGGAACACATGAATGAACATATGTTCTGTTTACTAGCTGCAGTCTGACAAGGAGTTATGTTTAGTTATCATTAGAGAGACAACACAGTGCAAACAGAAAAGCAGGACAGCCAAACAAGGCCAGTTAAGAATTAATCTGAGTTCCTGTGAAACCCATTGTCATTAATACTGTGATTGATTTAAATTCAAATATGTTAATTTCTTTGTTAAAACTATGAAAGAATCAAATTTTACCTCTCTTTATCTTAATTGAGATCTGTTTTTGAATTGGCAAGTATAACTGACATAAACAACATGTGCACATTTGCTAAGTTTGATATAATGTAAATGTGATGTATTTGGCACATTGATGTATGAAACTGTCACTGTGATCAAGATAACCGATATGTGAACTGCCTCCAAAAGTTTCCTCATGTGACTTTTTAAAAAATTTTTATTGGGGTATAGTTACTTTACAATGTTGTGTTAGTTTCTGCTGTACAGCAAAGTGAATTAGCTAAAGATATACGTCTATCCCCTCGTTTTGGGATTTCCTTCCCACTAATCTAGAGATCTTTAATATTTCAAATTCACTGAAAAATACCAAACCAGAGCTTATATAATTATAGACAGATGAAATATTGTGTCGAGTTTTTATGGATGACCATCTGAGCTGAGTGCTTGTTAGACAGGATGAAATATTGTTCGAGGTTAGCAGGGAGACATCACAGGCCACCCACTGGACACCCTGGGAATGAAAAAGAGGCCAAAGGTCTCATGTCTTTAACTGGAAAAGTACAATTGCAAGATTAACAATGGCAACCCCAGCGTGCATTACTGCTGGTGGAAACAGAGGAAGAAAAGGCAGCAAATTTGCTCTCAACCCACAGTGTGACAGCTTTACTACGTCTTTTGAATGGTGTCTGTATTGGTTTCCTATTGCTGCTGTAACAGATGACCACGGATTTAGAGGCTTAAAATTATGCTGCCTATCCAAGTACGGCAGCATTATGCTTCCAATGAGAGTTCCCATCCTAACAAGCATTAGGATCTTCATCCTTAAAAACAGATCATTTCATTTAAAAACAAACTGAACTCTTAACATAGCTACCTCTCCTAACCTCAAAGACAAGACAGTTTATTCATTTAATTATTATCTCAGGAACACATGAATGAACATATGTTCTGTTTACTAGCTGCAGTCTGACAAGGAGTTATGTTTAGTTATCATTAGAGAGACAACACAGTGCAAACAGAAAAGCAGGACAGCCAAACAAGGCCAGTTAAGAATTAATCTGAGTTCCTGTGAAACCCATTGTCATTAATACTGTGATTGATTTAAATTCAAATATGTTAATTTCTTTGTTAAAACTATGAAAGAATCAAATTTTACCTCTCTTTATCTTAATTGAGATCTGTTTTTGAATTGGCAAGTATAACTGACATAAACAACATGTGCACATTTGCTAAGTTTGATATAATGTAAATGTGATGTATTTGGCACATTGATGTATGAAACTGTCACTGTGATCAAGATAACCGATATGTGAACTGCCTCCAAAAGTTTCCTCATGTGACTTTTTAAAAAATTTTTATTGGGGTATAGTTACTTTACAATGTTGTGTTAGTTTCTGCTGTACAGCAAAGTGAATTAGCTAAAGATATACGTCTATCCCCTCGTTTTGGGATTTCCTTCCCACTAATCTAGAGATCTTTAATATTTCAAATTCACTGAAAAATACCAAACCAGAGCTTATATAATTATATTTCTCTCTCTTGAAAAAATAACAAAAGTATTACCATGAGTTTTCTCTGAGAAGGGTATTTCACTGATTATATGCACCTGTATCTTTTAAAATAAATGTAATTCATTGTTTAAAAGAAATAAGGATAAAATAGTGCTAAAGCAAACACACACACTTAGTTCACTTTTAAACTGAATAAATATCTATCAAATAGTTGAAAGATAAAGCATATTCATGTCTTCTGAAAGCAATTCTTACCTGGCAGCAGAATTATGTTTTTAAGTCAGATTAAAAAAACAAAAAAACAAGAATCAAGAATGTTCATGGATCATCACCTTTGCTAGTGAACCCAGTAACCACAGACATGCTTCCTATGCAGCTTTGTTAAGGTAAATTTTTCTCCTTTGAAGTCAATGGCAGAAACCTGCATGAGAACAAAACAAGCCTTCTGCATGAGGGTAGATGGCTTTTTATAACCATTTTAAAAAATAAAAGTACAAACACTACAAAAATCAAAATAACAGATATAGAATGCTAGCGTTGCAACAGATATACTACTGTCTAGTGAGTTTCCAGCTCATGCTTTGGAGCCCTGTGGCTTCATGGTCAAAGCTCCTGGGTGAACCTCAGCTGATAGGAATCACCTGCTTCACATCCACCAGAAGAGCTCCATTCAAAATGATTTGTCTTTTTTCTTCCAGATGTTTTTAGGGGTGAGTTTCCAGTCAGTGCTTCTGCAAGCTCCTAAGAATCAAATTTTACCTCTCTTTATCTTAATTGAGATCTGTTTTTGAATTGGCAAGTATAACTGACATAAACAACATGTGCACATTTGCTAAGTTTGATATAATGTAAATGTGATGTATTTGGCACATTGATGTATGAAACTGTCACTGTGATCAAGATAACCGATATGTGAACTGCCTCCAAAAGTTTCCTCATGTGACTTTTTAAAAAATTTTTATTGGGGTATAGTTACTTTACAATGTTGTGTTAGTTTCTGCTGTACAGCAAAGTGAATTAGCTAAAGATATACGTCTATCCCCTCGTTTTGGGATTTCCTTCCCACTAATCTAGAGATCTTTAATATTTCAAATTCACTGAAAAATACCAAACCAGAGCTTATATAATTATATTTCTCTCTCTTGAAAAAATAACAAAAGTATTACCATGAGTTTTCTCTGAGAAGGGTATTTCACTGATTATATGCACCTGTATCTTTTAAAATAAATGTAATTCATTGTTTAAAAGAAATAAGGATAAAATAGTGCTAAAGCAAACACACACACTTAGTTCACTTTTAAACTGAATAAATATCTATCAAATAGTTGAAAGATAAAGCATATTCATGTCTTCTGAAAGCAATTCTTACCTGGCAGCAGAATTATGTTTTTAAGTCAGATTAAAAAAACAAAAAAACAAGAATCAAGAATGTTCATGGATCATCACCTTTGCTAGTGAACCCAGTAACCACAGACATGCTTCCTATGCAGCTTTGTTAAGGTAAATTTTTCTCCTTTGAAGTCAATGGCAGAAACCTGCATGAGAACAAAACAAGCCTTCTGCATGAGGGTAGATGGCTTTTTATAACCATTTTAAAAAATAAAAGTACAAACACTACAAAAATCAAAATAACAGATATAGAATGCTAGCGTTGCAACAGATATACTACTGTCTAGTGAGTTTCCAGCTCATGCTTTGGAGCCCTGTGGCTTCATGGTCAAAGCTCCTGGGTGAACCTCAGCTGATAGGAATCACCTGCTTCACATCCACCAGAAGAGCTCCATTCAAAATGATTTGTCTTTTTTCTTCCAGATGTTTTCAGTATTGGTTTTGTTGTTGGTGCTTTGCAGCTTTACTGTGCTGGGTCTTCATATGAATTTTTTTTTAATCCTCCTTGGGATTTGTGTTTTCTGAATCTGAACATTCGTATCTTTCAGTTCTCAAAAATTCTATGCCATTATCACTGGCATTTTCTTTGAATCATCGTGAACTTCAGTTAGACATTTATCAAGTGTCATATTCTATTTCCATTTCCCATAAATATTCTTTCATAGTTATCATTTCTTTGCCCCTATCTCTCTCTCTCCTGTGTCTTGGTTAATTCCCTGAGTGTTATCCTCCATTTTTCCAATTAGGTTTTTTTTTCTTTTTTTTTGGATATTTGGCTCTTTTCCAAATTGGCCTATTGTTTCAAAGTATCATAATTTTCTTGAGGTTTTTTGGGGGGGGCGGAGAAGAAGGGGGGCGGGCCACTTCTATTGGTCTCTCATTTATCTATTTTCATCCATCTTTGTTCTTTGGCCCATGTGGGCCTCCCATCACAGTGGCCTCTGTTGTCGCAGAGCACTGGCTCTGGGCGCATGTGCGCCGGAGCTCCGGCTCGGTAATTGGACACATCGGTCCAGCCGCTCCGCGGCACGTGGGATCTTCCCAGGCCAGGGATCAAACCGGCGCCCCTTGCCCTGCAAGGCAGTGTCCTTACCCATTGGGCCACCAGGGGAGCCCTAAAGAGCCTTTTGATAAGGGTGAAATAGGACAGTGAAAAAGCTGGCTTAAAATTCAGCATTCAAAAACTAAGATGATGGCATGTGGTCCCAACACTTCATGGCAAATCAGAGAGAGAGAGAGAGAGAGAGAGAGAGAGAGAGAGAGAGAGAGAGAGAGAGAGAGAGAGAGAGAGAGAGTGCGTGTGTGTGTGTACACGTGCACCACATCTTCTTTATCCACTCCTCTGTCGGACATTTAGATTGTACCATGTCTCAGCCATTGTAAACAGTGCTGCAGTAAACACTGGGGTGCATATATCTCTGGGCTATGTTTTTCTTTGGATATTGGGGTGCACATATCTCTGGGCTATGCTTTTCTCTGGATATATGCCCAGGAATGGGATTGCGGGATTATGACCTTGCAGTGGTATGGAAGCTCTATGTTTATTTTTTTAAGGAACCTACACACAATCCTCTATAGTGGCTACAGAGAACAATTCACATTCCTGCCAACAGAGCAGGGGGGTTCTCTTTTCTCCACATCCTCTCCAGTATTTGTTGTTTGTGGATTTTTTGATGATAGCCATTCTGACTGGTGTGAAATGGTATCTCAATGTAGTTTTAATTTACATTTCTCTAATAACTAGTGATTTTGAACATCTTTTCATTGCCTGTTGGCCATCTTTATGTCCTGTTTAGAGAAATGTCTGTTCAGGTCTTCTGCCCATTTTTGAGCGGGTTGTTTTGATGCTATTAAGTGTCATAAGCTGTTAGTAAAATTTGGAGACTAATCCTTTATCAGTCACATCATTTGCAAGTACTTTCTCCCAATTTGTGGGCTATCTTTTTGCTCTGTTTATCATTTCCTTTACTGTGCAAAAGCTATTGAGTTTAAGTAGGTCCCATTTGTTTTATTTTTTTGCTTTTATTTGCATTATTCTAGGAGATGGATTAAAAAAGATTTTGCTGTGATTTATGTCAGAGTGTTCTGCCTATGTTTACCTCTAAGAGTTTCATGGTGTCTGGTCAAACATTTAGGTCTATAATCCATTTTGAGCTTATTTTTGTATAAGAAGTTAATGAATGATCTAACTTCATTCTTGTACATGTGGCTGTCCAGTTTCCCCAGCACCATTTGTTGAAGAGTCTGTCTTTCCAGTATTGTGTAGCCTTGCCTCCTTTGACAGATTAATTGACAATAGGTGCATGGGCTTATTTGTGGGTTTTCTATGCTGTTTCATTGATCTATATTTCTATTTTTGTGCTAGTACCACACTGTCTTAATGGCTGTAGCTTTGTAGTATATTCTGAGTCAGGGAGCCTGATTCTTCTAGCTCTGTTTTTTGTTTTCACGATAGCTTTGGTTACTCAAGGTCTTTTGTGTGTCTATACAATTTTGAGATTTTTTTTTTTCTAGATCTGTGAAAAATGCCATTGGCAATTTGATAGGGATTGTGTTGAATCTATAGATTGCCTTGGGTAGGATAGTCATTTTAACAATACTGACTCTTCCAGTCCATAAACATGGATATCTTTCCCTCTGTTTATGTCTTCTTTGATTTCTTTCATCAGCAGCTTATAGTTTTCAGAGTACAAGTCTTTTGTCTCCCTAGGTAGGTTTATTCCCAGGTTTTTTTTTTTTTTTTTTTTTTTTGATGCAATGGTAAATGAAATTGCTTCTTGAATTTCTCTTTCTGACCTTTTATTATTAGTGTATAGAAATGCAACAGACTTCTGTGTATTACTTTTGTAACCTGCAACATTACTAAATTCATTGATGAGTTCTAGTAGTTTTCTGGTAACATCTTTGGGATCTTCTATGTATAGTATCATGCCATTTGCAAACAGTGGCAGTTTAACTTCTTTTCCAACCCAGATTCCCTTTACTTCTTTTTCTTTTCTGATTGCTGTAGCTAGGATTTCCAAAACTATGTTGAATAAAAGTAATGAGAGTGGATATCCTTGTCTTTTTCCTGATCTTAGAGGGAATGCTTTCAGCTTTTCATCACTGAGAATGATACTAGCTATAGGTTTGTCATATATGGCCTTTATTATGTTGAGGTATGTACCCTCTATACTTACTTTCTGGAGAGTGTTTATCATAAATGGATGCTGGTTTTTGTCAAAAGCCTTTTCTGCATCTATTGAGATGATCATATGATTTTTATTCTTCAATTTGTTGATATGCTATATCACATTGATTCATTTGAGGATGGTCTAAGTTAGCTGCTGACTCTCACTCATGGGACATGTTTCCCCATATATTTCATAATTTGGGATTTTGCATGCCTCTTCAGCTTTATCCATAGGAATCCTGGAAGACCTAAGTTGAGGGTGAATCCCTCAGAGGAATCTGTGTTTACCTCTGCCAGGCCCTGCAGGTCACTACACATCTGGGTTCACATTGGGTTAACTTCTTGACCTGAGGTATCCTGGATTGCCCTGCTGCTGCTGACAAGTGCTCAGTCTTGTCCAACTCTTTGCAACCCCATCGTCTATAGCTGGCTAGGCTCCTCTGTCCATGGAATTTTTGTAGGCAAGAATACTGGAAAGGATAATAGCATGAAACAATAAAGAAATTAATCTCCAAAATCTCCACGCAACTCAGACAACTCAACATCGGAAAAATGAACAACCCAATCAAAAAATGGGAAAAAGACCTAAACAGACACCTCTCCAAAGAGGACGTACAGATAGCCAAAAACCACATGAAACAATGCTCAACCTGGCTTATTATTAGAGAAATGCAAAGCAAAACTACAATGAGATTATCACCTCACACCCGTCAGAATGGCCATCATCAAAAAATCGACAGACAATAAATGCTGGAGAGGGTGTGCAGAAAAGGGAACCCTCTTGCATTGCTGGTGGGAATGTAAATTGATACAACCGCTATGGGAAACAGTATGGAGATTCCTTAAAAAACTAAAAATAGAAGCACCATACGACCCAGCAATCCCACTCCTAGGCTTATACCCTGATGAAATCAAAATTGAAAGAGGCACCTGTACCCCAGTGTTCATTGCAGCTCTCTATACAATAGCTAGAACATGGAAGCAACCTAGATGCCCATCAATGAACGAATGGATACAAAAGCTCTGGTACATATACACAATGGAATACTACACAGCTGTTAAAAGAAATGCAGAAGAATCAGTCCTAATGAGGTGGTTGGACCTAGAACCTATCATAAAAAGTGAAGTAAGTCAAAAAGAGCAAGACAAGTATAATGTACTAACATGTATATATGGAATCTTGTAGGATGGTAATGATAACACACACAGTGAAGCGATGAAAAAATAGACATGGAGAATAGACATATGGACGTTGTGGGGAATGAACACTGGGTGGGAGATGTAAAGGAAGTAGCATGAAAACCTATACTATATATGTGAAAAAAATAGCTATTATCATTGCGCTGTGGGAAAAGCAGATCTTGCAGGGGTGCTGTGTGATGGCCTGGAGGGGTGGGATGGGGGGGATATACATATGACTAATCTGGGATCATACATATCTGTGTTACCTCTGCCAGGCCCTGCAGGTCACAATCTGGGTTAAACTTCTTGACCTGAGGTATCCTGGATTGCCCTGCTGCTGCTGACAAGTGCTCAGTCTTGTCCAACTCTTTGCAACCCCATCGTCTATAGCTGGCTAGGCTCCTCTGTCCATGGAATTTTTGTAGGCAAGAATACTGGAAAGGATAATAGCATGAAACAATAAAGAAATTAATCTCCAAAATCTCCACGCAACTCAGACAACTCAACATCGGAAAAATGAACAACCCAATCAAAAAATGGGAAAAAGACCTAAACAGACACCTCTCCAAAGAGGACGTACAGATAGCCAAAAACCACATGAAACAATGCTCAACCTGGCTTATTATTAGAGAAATGCAAAGCAAAACTACAATGAGATTATCACCTCACACCCGTCAGAATGGCCATCATCAAAAAATCGACAGACAATAAATGCTGGAGAGGGTGTGCAGAAAAGGGAACCCTCTTGCATTGCTGGTGGGAATGTAAATTGATACAACCGCTATGGGAAACAGTATGGAGATTCCTTAAAAAACTAAAAATAGAAGCACCATACGACCCAGCAATCCCACTCCTAGGCTTATACCCTGATGAAATCAAAATTGAAAGAGGCACCTGTACCCCAGTGTTCATTGCAGCTCTCTATACAATAGCTAGAACATGGAAGCAACCTAGATGCCCATCAATGAACGAATGGATACAAAAGCTCTGGTACATATACACAATGGAATACTACACAGCTGTTAAAAGAAATGCAGAAGAATCAGTCCTAATGAGGTGGTTGGACCTAGAACCTATCATAAAAAGTGAAGTAAGTCAAAAAGAGCAAGACAAGTATAATGTACTAACATGTATATATGGAATCTTGTAGGATGGTAATGATAACACACACAGTGAAGCGATGAAAAAATAGACATGGAGAATAGACATATGGACGTTGTGGGGAATGAACACTGGGTGGGAGATGTAAAGGAAGTAGCATGAAAACCTATACTATATATGTGAAAAAAATAGCTATTATCATTGCGCTGTGGGAAAAGCAGATCTTGCAGGGGTGCTGTGTGATGGCCTGGAGGGGTGGGATGGGGGGGATATACATATGACTAATCTGGGATCATACATATCTGTAAACAACAAAACTCTGTAAAAGTAAAAAGTAAAATAAAATTTTTTTTAAAAAGATAAGAATACTGGAAAGGATTGCCATTTCCTACTCCAGGGTATCTTCCCAACTCTCACTTTAACCCCAGACCTTCATATGATGGGCTTGTGCTTATCCGTTTTCAGAGAAGATGTAATATTCCAACCCAGAGCCAAGAGAGAAGACTTCCTTGTTATTTCCCTTCACATTGTTTAATTTGGAAGGTACATCCCTTTATTATTCTGGCTTTATATGAGGGCTCAGTTCCAATTTCCCATCTTGCTTAGGCCTAGTGTGGCCATTAAAATCCAAGCCTCTTGGTTATAAAGATTGGCAGGATAGTCTCAGATTCAGCTAACACCTGTTTTTCAGCTCACTTCAATTCAACTTTTATTTGTTTACCTTTCCTGACTTAATAGTTCAGCCATTAAACAAATGTTTGTACTATTTTATCAAGCACTTCTAGGTATCCAGGTATAAATACTTCTCCAAACAGAGGAGTTTCTTGTTATTTTTTTTGGTGAAGAAACTAAGAACCAGAAAAGTTCATTGGCTTTAAAAAGGCATAGCCAAGCAGAAACAAACTGATCCTCTAACCTGCTTTTTCATGTCTTCATGGATCATACAAAATAACAGTACCTCCACTTGTAGAGTTGGGATTTGTGGTGTCACTCCTAGTAACTGTCAAAATAACTCTGAAATCAGAAGTCAGTTTTTCCCAAACTGTGACAACTTGCTAAAAGTAAAGTGAGATTAAATCACTGCTACAAGGTCATTTGATGTATACAGCTATGAGATAAGAAGCTGAGGCTTTGGCTTCCAAGGCTGTAGTGACATGAGTAGAAATTTTAGTTGTAATAATTTCTTTTTATTATTATTATTATTTATTTATATTTTTATTTGGCTGTGCTGGGTCTTAGTTGTAGCATGCGAGATCTAGTTCCCTGACCAGGGACTGAACCCAGGCTCCTTGCATTATGAGCATAGAGTCCTAGCCACTGGACCACCAGGCAAGTCCCTGTAGTAATTTCTTATAGCACGTGCTAGCATCTGAACCTGGATTTAAAACCACTGATGATGGAGAGAAATGATCTGTAGTTATGAAACAGACACATTTTTAGGATTCATACAGGTATACCTTCTTCACGGACAAAACATGGTCCACTGGAGAAGGGAATGGCAAACCATTTCAGCATTCTTGCCTCAAGAACTCCACTGAACAGTATGAAAAGGTAAAAAGATATGGTACCAGAAGATGAGCCCCCCACACCAGGTCAGTAGGTGTCCAATAAGCAACTGCTGGGGAAGAGCGGAGAAATCACTCCAGAAAGAATGAAGAGACTGGGCCAAAGTGAAAACAACACTCCATTATGGATGTCTCTGATGTGAAAGTAAAGTCCGATGCTGTAAAGAACAATATTAAACATAAATTTGGAATGATAGGTCAATGAATCAAGGTAAATTGGACGTGGTCAAGCAAGAGATGGCAAGAATGAACATCGACATTTTAGGAATCAGTGAACTAAAGTAGAGGGGAATGGGCAAATTCAATTCAACCGACCATTATATATACTCCTATGGGCAAGAATCCCTTAGAAGAAATGGAGTAACCCTCACAACGAACAAAAGTCCAAAATGCAGTACTTGGGTGCCATATCAAAAACAACAGAATGATCTTGGTTCACTTTCAAGACAAACCATTTAATATCATAGTAATCCAAATGTATGCCCCGACCACTCACGCCAAAGAAGTTGAACAGTTCTAATAAGACCTACAATACCTTCTAGAACTAACACCAAGAAGATGTCCTTTTCATCATAGGGAGTTGGAATGCAAATGTAGGAAGTCAAGAGATACATGGAGTAACAGGAAAATTTGGCCTTGGAATACAAAATGATGCAGGGCAAAGACTAACAGAGTTTTGCCAACAGAGCACACAGGTTATAGCAAACACTCTCTTCCAACAACACAAGAGACAACCCTACATATGGAAATCACCAGACAGTCAATACTGAAATCAGATTGATTATATTCTTTTCAGCCAAAGATGGAGAGGTGTGGCTCAGATCATCAGCTCTTTATTGCAAAATTCAGGTTTCAATTGAAGAAAGTAGGGAAAACCATTAGGCCATTCATGTATGACCTTACTCAAACCCCTTATGATTATACAGTGGAAGTGGGGAATAGATTTAACACAGACAGGATGTCTGAAGAACTATGGACAGAGGCTCATAACACTGTACAGGAGGTGGTGACCAAAACCATCCCAAAGAAAAAGAAATGCATGAAGGCAAAATGGTTGTCTAAGGAGGCTTTACAAAGAGCTGAGAAAACAAAAACAAAAGGCAAAGGAGAAAGGGAAAGATACACCCAACTGAATGTAGAGTTCCAGAGAATAGCAAGGAGAGATAAGAAAGCCTTCTTAAGTGAACACTGTAAAGAAATAGCAGAAAACAACAGAATGGGAAAAACTAGAGATCTCTTCAAGACAACTGGAGATACCAAGGGAATATTTCATACAAAGATGGGCACAGTATAGGAGAGAAATGGCAAGGATGTAACAGAAGTAGAAGGGATTAAGAAACGGTGGCCACTGTAGAAGGAATCAAGAGCAGAGTATCTGAGACAGAAGACCGGATAAGTGAGCTGGAAGATAAAATGGTGGAAGTAACTGCTGAAAAACAGACTCTAGCTCAAAGAATGAAAAGAGCAGAGGACAGCCTCAGAGACCTATGGAATAATATCAAACGCACCAATATTCGAATTATAGGGGTTCCAGAAGAAGAAGAAAAAAAGAAAGGCTATGAGAAAATTTTTGAAGAGATTATAGTTGAAAATTTCCCCAACATGGGAAAAGAAATAGTCAATCAAGTCCAAGAAGCACAAAGAGTACCTAACAGAATCAGTCCGAGAAGAAACACACCAAGACACATATTAATGAAGTTAACACAAATTAAACACAAAGATAGAATTCTCAAAGCAGCAAGGGAAAAGCAACTAGTGTAGTGACATACAAGGGAAAGCCCATCTGCTTAACAGCTGATCTTTCAACAGAAACTCTGCAGGCCAGAAGGGAATGGCAGGACAAATTTAAACGGCTGAAAGAGAATAATCTGCAACCAAGAATCCTCTACCCTGCAAGGATCTCCTTCAAAATTGATGGAGAAATCAAAAGCTTTACAGACAAGCAAAAACTAAAAGAATTTAGTCACACCAAACCAGCCTTACAACAAATGTTAAAGGGACTTATATAGAAAACAAGTATAAAAGGAGAAGACCCACGAAACAAACCCATCATACCATCTAAGAAGATGACAATAGGATCATTTGTATCAATAATTACTTTGAATGTCAATGGACTAAACGCCCCAACCAAAAGACACAGAGTGGCTGAATGGATCCAAAAATACAACCCATACATATGCTGCCTCCAGGAAACTCATTTCAGACCTAGAGACACTCATAGACTGAAAGTGAGAGGCTGGAAAAAGATATTCCATGCAAATGGAAATCAAAAGAAAGCTGGAGTAGCAATCCTCATATCAGATAAAATAGATTTTAAAGTAAAGAAGATTCTAAGAGACAAGGCAGGTCACTACATCATGATTAAGGGATCCATCCAAGAAGAAGACATAACAATCATAAATATCTATGCTCCCAACGCAGGAGCACCCCAATACATAAGACAAACACTTTCAGACATAAAAGAAGACATTGACAGCAACACAATCATAGTAGGAGACTTTAACACCCCTCTCACACCAATGGACAGATCATCCAAACAGAAAATTAATAAAGAAACACAGGCCTTAAATGCCACACTAGAAGAAATGGACCTCATTGATATCTTTAGGACTTTCCATCCAAAAGCAGAAGAATACACTTTCTTCTCAAGTGCTCACGGAACATTCTCCAGGATAGACCACATCTTGGGCCACAAATCAATCCTCAGTCAATTCAAGAAAACTGAAATTCTATCAACCATCTTCTCGGACCACAATGCAGTGAGACTAGAGATCAACTACAGGAAAAAAACTGCTAAAAACACAAACACATGGAGATTAAACAACACATACCTAAAAAACCAACTGATCATTGAGGAAATCAAAGGAGAAATAAAAAAATTCCTAGAAGAAAATGACAATGAACACACGACAGTGCAAAACCTATGGGATACTGCAAAAGCAGTTCTAAGAGGGAAGTTTATAGCAATACAATCCCACCTCAAGAAACTAGGAAAATCTCAAACAGACGACCTAATCTTACGCTTAAAACAACTGGAGAAAGAAGAATTTAGTCACACCAAACCAGCCTTACAACAAATGTTAAAGGGACTTATATAGAAAACAAGTATAAAAGGAGAAGACCCACGAAACAAACCCATCATACCATCTAAGAAGATGACAATAGGATCATTTGTATCAATAATTACTTTGAATGTCAATGGACTAAACGCCCCAACCAAAAGACACAGAGTGGCTGAATGGATCCAAAAATACAACCCATACATATGCTGCCTCCAGGAAACTCATTTCAGACCTAGAGACACTCATAGACTGAAAGTGAGAGGCTGGAAAAAGATATTCCATGCAAATGGAAATCAAAAGAAAGCTGGAGTAGCAATCCTCATATCAGATAAAATAGATTTTAAAGTAAAGAAGATTCTAAGAGACAAGGCAGGTCACTACATCATGATTAAGGGATCCATCCAAGAAGAAGACATAACAATCATAAATATCTATGCTCCCAACGCAGGAGCACCCCAATACATAAGACAAACACTTTCAGACATAAAAGAAGACATTGACAGCAACACAATCATAGTAGGAGACTTTAACACCCCTCTCACACCAATGGACAGATCATCCAAACAGAAAATTAATAAAGAAACACAGGCCTTAAATGCCACACTAGAAGAAATGGACCTCATTGATATCTTTAGGACTTTCCATCCAAAAGCAGAAGAATACACTTTCTTCTCAAGTGCTCACGGAACATTCTCCAGGATAGACCACATCTTGGGCCACAAATCAATCCTCAGTCAATTCAAGAAAACTGAAATTCTATCAACCATCTTCTCGGACCACAATGCAGTGAGACTAGAGATCAACTACAGGAAAAAAACTGCTAAAAACACAAACACATGGAGATTAAACAACACATACCTAAAAAACCAACTGATCATTGAGGAAATCAAAGGAGAAATAAAAAAATTCCTAGAAGAAAATGACAATGAACACACGACAGTGCAAAACCTATGGGATACTGCAAAAGCAGTTCTAAGAGGGAAGTTTATAGCAATACAATCCCACCTCAAGAAACTAGGAAAATCTCAAACAGACGACCTAATCTTACGCTTAAAACAACTGGAGAAAGAAGAACAAAAACACCCCAAAGCCAGCAGAAGAAGGGAAATCATAAAGATCAGAGCAGAAATAAATGAAAAAGAAACAAAAGAAACAATAGTAAAGATAAATAAAACAAAAAGCTGGTTCTTCGAAAAAGTCAATAAAATCGACACACCACTGGCCAGACTCATCAAGAAAAAGAGAGAGAAGAACCAGATCACCAAAATCAAAAATGAAAAAGGAGAAATCACAACGGATAATGCAGAAATCCAAAGGATTATAAGAGACTATTATGAACAACTCTATGGCAACAAACTGGACAACCTGGAAGAAATGGACAGTTTCTTAGAGAAGATTAATCTCCCAAGACTCAACCAGGAAGAAATAGAAACTATGAACAAGCCAATCACAAGCTCAGAAATCGACCTTGTGATCAAAAATCTACCCAAAAATAAAAGCCCAGGGCCAGATGGTTTCACAAGTGAATTCTACCAAACATTCAAAGAAGAGCTAATGCCTGTCCTTCTAAAACTCTTCCAAAAAATTGCACAGGAAGGAATACTTCCAAACACATTCTACGAGGCCACCATCACCCTGATACCAAAGCCAGGCAAAGACATCACAAAAAAAGAAAATTATAGGCCAATTTCACTGATGAATCTAGATGCCAAAATCCTCAACAAAATCCTAGCAAACAGAATTCAGCAACACATCAAAAAGCTCATTCATCACGATCAAGTTGGGTTCATCCCAGGCATGCAAGGATTCTTCAACATCCGCAAATCAATCAATGTGATACACCATATCAACAAATTGAAAGACAAAAATCACATGATCATTTCAATAGATGCAGAAATGGCCTTTGACAAAGTACAGCATCCATTTATGATAAAAACTCTTCAAAAAATGGGCATAGAAGGAACTTATCTTAACATAGTGAAAGCCATATATGAGAAGCCCACAGCGAACATTATCCTCAATGGTGAAAAACTCAAAGCATTCCCTCTAAGATCAGGAACAAGACAAGGGTGTCCACTTTCACCACTCTTATTCAACATAGTCCTGGAAGTTCTAGCAATAGCAATAAGAGAAGAGAAAGAAATCAAAGGAATCCAGATTGGAAAAGAAGAAGTCAAACTCTCTCTATTTGCAGACGACATGATATTATACATAGAAAATCCCAAAGACACTATTACAAAACTACTAGAGTTAATCAGCGAATTCAGCAAAGTCGCAGGATACAAAATCAATATACAGAAATCACTGGCATTCCTATACACAAACAATGAAAAATCAGAAAATGAAATCAAAGAGGTAGTCCCCTTCACCATCGCAACCAAAAGAATCAAATATCTAGGAATAAACCTACCCAAAGAAACAAAAGAACTGTACACAGAAAATTACAAGACACTCATGAGAGACATTAAAGAAGACTTAAACAGATGGAGAAATATTCCATGTTCCTGGGTCGGGAGAATCAATACTGTGAAAATGACCATACTACCAAATGTCATCTATAGATTCAATGCGATCCCTATCAAACTTCCAATAACATTCTTCACAGAACTAGACCAACGAATAACACAGTTCATATGGAAACACAAAAGACCTCAAATAGCCAAAGCAATCCTCAGGAAGAAGAATGGAGCTGGGGGGATCAACCTCCCCAACTTCAGACTCTACTACAAAGCAACAGTCATCAAGACAGTATGGTACTGGCACAAAAACAGAAATATCGACCAATGGAACAAGATCGAGAACCCAGAGATAAACCCACGCACCTATGGGTACCTTATTTTTGACAAAGGAGGCGAACATATAAAATGGGACAAAGACAGCCTCTTCAACAAATGGTGCTGGGAAAATTGGACAGCTACATGCAAGAAAATGAAGTTGGAACATACCCTGACACCATACACAAAAATCAACTCAAAATGGATTAAAGACTTAAATGTAAGGCCAGAAACCATCAAACTCTTAGAGGAGAATATAGGCAAAACCCTCAAGGACATCAATCAAAGCAAGATCTTCTCTGACCCACCTACTAGAATAGTGGAACTGAAAAGAAAAGTGAACATGTGGGACCTCATGAAACTTAAAAGCTTTTGTACAGCTAAAGAAATTACAAAAAAGCTGAACAGACAGCCCACAGAGTGGGAGAAAATCATAGCAAATGAAACAACAGACAAAGAATTAATCTCCAAAATCTACAAGCAACTCAGACAACTCAGCACTGGAAAACAACAACCCAATCAAAAAATGGGAAAAGGACCTAAACAGACACCTCTCCAATGATGACATACAGATGGCTCAAAAACACATGAAACGATGCTCAACTTCACTAATAATTAGAGAAATGCAAATCAAAACTACAATGAGATATCACCTCACACCCGTCAGAATGGCCATCATCCACAAATCGACAGACAATAAATGCTGGAGAGGCTGCGGAGAAAAGGGAACACTCCTGCATTGCTGGTGGGAGTGTAAATTGATACAGCCTCTATGGAAGACAGTCTGGAGATTTCTTAAAAAACTAAAAATAGAAGCACCATATGACCCAGCAATCCCACTCTTAGGCTTATACCCTGACGAAATCAAAACTGAAAGAAGCACCTGTACCCCAATGTTCATTGCAGCTCTCTATACAATAGCTAGAACATGGAAGGAACCTAGATGCCCATCGACGAATGAATGGATCCAAAAGCTCTGGTACATATATACAATGGAATACTACACAGCTGTAAAGAGAAATGCAGAAGAATCAACCCTAATGAGGTGGCTGGATCTAGAACGTATCCTAAAAAGTGAAGTCAGTCAGAAAGAGAAGGACAAATACAGTATATTAACACATATATATGGAATCTAGTAGGATGGTGATGATGGCACATGCAGTGAAGCGACAGAAAGACAGACATGGACAGTGGACATATGGACATTGTGGGGAAGGAACAGTGGGTGAGAGGCATAAAGGAAGTAGCATGAAGGCCTGTACTATCATAAGTGAAGAAAATAGCTCTAGTCATTGCTATGTGAGAAAAGGGGATCCTTCAGGGGTGCTGTGTGATGGTCAGGAGGGGAGGGAAGGGGGGGATATACATGTGACTAATCTGAGAACATGCATGTCTGTGAACAACAAAACTCTGTAAAAGTTAAAAGTAAAATAAAGGTTTAAAAAAAAAAAAAAGATTAAAAAAAAAAAAAAAAGAAACGGTGGCAAGAATACACGGAACAATTATACAAAAAGTCAAGTGGGCCTTAGGAAGCATTACTATGAATAAAACTAGTGGAGGTGATGGAATTGCAGCTGATCTATTTAAAATCCCAGAAGATGATGCTGTTTAAGTGCTGCATTCAATATGTCAGCAAATTTGGAATACTTGGCAGTGGCCACAGGAGTAGAAAAGGTCAATTTTCATTTCAATCCCAAAGAAGACCAATGCCAAAGAATGTTTGGACTACCACACAACTGTGCTCATTTCACATGTTAGCAAGGTAATGCTCAAAATCCTTCCAGCTAGGCTCCAACAGTATGCAAACCAAGAACTTCCAGATGCACAAGCTGGATTTAGAAAAGGCAGAGGAACCAGAGATCAAATTGCCAGCATCTGCTGGATCATAGGAAAAAAACAAAGGGAATGCCAGAAAAACATCTGCTTCATTGACTATGCAAATACCTTTCACTGTGTGGATCACAACAAACTATGGAAAATTCTTAAAGAGATAGGAATACCAGACCACTTTACCTGTCTCTTGAGAAACCTGTATGCAGGTCAAGAAGCAACAGTTAGAACCAGACATGGGACAATGGACTGGTTCAAAATCTGGAAAGGGGTACAACAAGTCTGTATATTGTCACCTTGCATATTTAACTTCTGTGCAGAGTATATCATGTGAAATGCCTGGCTGGATGAAGCACAAAGTGGAATCAAGATTGCCAGGAGAAATATCAACAACTTCAGATATGAAGGTGATACCACTCTAATGGTAGAAAGTAACGAGGAAATAAAGAGCCTCTTGATCAAGGTGAAAGAGGAAAATGAAAAAGCTGGCTTGAAATTCAACATTAAGGAAACTAAGATCGTGGCATCCGGTCCCATCACTTCATGGCAAATAGATGGGGAACAAGTGGAAACAGTGACAGATTTTATTTTCTTGGGCTCTGAAATCACAGCATTCATTAGTTTAAAAGACACTTCTTGGAAGGAAAACTATGACAAACATAGATAGATAGCATATTAAAAAGCAGAGACATCACTTTGCTGACAAAGGTATGTATAGTCAAAGTTATGCTTTTTCCTGTGGTCATGTATGGATGTGAGAAGAACTGATGCTTTCAAATTTTGACGCTGGATAAGATTCTTGAGAGTCTTTTGGATAGCAAGGAGATCAAATCAGTCAATCCTAAAGGAAATCAACCCTAAATATTCATTGGAAGAACTGATGCTAAAGTTGAAGCTACAATACTTTGACTATCTGTTGTGAAGAGCCGACTCTCTGGGAAAGGTCCTGATGCTGGGAAAGACTGAGGGCAGGAGAAGGAGGAAACCAAGACTGAGATGGTTGGATGGCATCACCAACTCAGTGGACCTGAGTGTGAGCAAATTCCTGGAGTTAGTGAAGGACAGGAAGTCTAGTGTGCTGCAGGCCATGGGATCAAAGAGTGGGAGACGACTTAGCGACTGGACAACCACATTAACAGGCATATCTCATGAGTATCAGGACTTTCTTACCTGTGAAACCCAAAGCTAATATGCCCCAAGTTGCATATTTAGGAAAATAAGCATAATTTGAAAGATATGTACATTATTTATGTATTCTTAAAAAAGCAGACTCTACTAAAATGCATGTGTATTACTGTATAATACTGCAACCAGCAAATCTTAGAAGAGGGAAAGCAAATATGTTTTGAGGTTTCCACAGAAAGAAGAAATGACATTCAGAATTTCAGTGTTCCTATTTCAAAGGACTGCATGTTAGTGAACCACCACCACTGCCAAAAATATATGTATGTACACACATCAATATAAAGTGGCCTAGGGCTATCAGCTGTAGTTTTGCTTTGCTTCACCCCAAATTCCTAAATCATCATTAAATGGAGATGTTATCCAAATTTCACATTTTTCTTCAATTTTATCAGTTTTGTTCAATTCTCATCTTGTTCCCAGTGTTTACCTTACTTAGACTTTTTTAAAATTTAAGGAAAACCAAGTTGTGAGCTTGAAACTTCCTGTAGAGGGCGCTATTGATATTGTCAAATGTACTAAATAATAAAAAAAAGAAACATGGTTCATAAACTACAGATTGCTTAGAAGTCATTAGGTTGATATTTGGGAGAGTTGAATTAACCCAAAACCTTAGGCAGACTAATAACTCTTAAGCTGTTTATTACTTGTGAAACCAGCATTCCTCTGGCTTTTAATGCTGGAGTCTAAACGTTCTCTCCCCTCCCCCTTTATTATTTAATGAACAATTCCTCTTCTGGTCTGTATTAACAATGGTGCTTGGAACTCGGCATAGATAACACACTGTATGCCCTGTTGTGCTACATGTTGAATGATTTGTGTGTCTTTGAGAAAGTCCAGCTTCTCTTCTTAATCTGGTATCCTGGAGGCTCCGTAATTTACTCCCACAGTTCTCTGCCATAACATATTTCATGTCAAGCGGGAGATTTTTTTCTTTCTTTTTTTTTTTTTTTAAAAAAAACTCTTAATAGAGATACTTTCAAACAAAGACAGAGGGCAAAGAGGATCCTCTTCGGATATTAAATGAGAACATAACCATAGCTTATTTTTCTTTTGTATTATTATGAGGCAATTGATGATTGCCTGGGGCTTTATGGATGAATCAGACTTTTAATAAGTTTCAGGGAGAACAGTGTTCACAGAGATAAGTTAATTAATTGCTCTACTGTGTGAAGGCTCATGTAGATAGTGTTTTATTCTACTGTGTAGACTGTTCTTAAAAAAGAACACAATTCTTCACTTACATGAATGTTTATCAGCCAACCTTTAGAGGAAATATTACTTTGCTCTTTCTTTTTTTTAAAGAAATTGCTAATAACCTTATTAAACTGAAATAAAATATGTTACTGATAATTCTCCAGAAGCGGCACTGAGAAGACATCTTTCCTTTCAGAGGTTCTGATGTCTTGCTTCTCCTGTTTAAAACTCTTTCGGATGCTGACAAGACACCTCTCTCTTAATCTTGGAATTTTTGGCAAAGTACTTCTTTTTTCCTCTGCATCACTTGGCTGATTCCAAACCAGAAGAATTCTTTGTCCCATCTTTACCCTGTCACTGAGGCAGCATTGTAAGGGACTGTAGGAAAATGACTCCGAAAGCCTCAGGGGCTAACAGTGGGTTTTTCTCCTGATGGCTACAATTTACATGCCAGGGGCCCCCTAAGCCCTCCAGCATTTTCTTGATGCTATGAAGAGGAAAAAAATCAAAGTTTCTTATGGTCTGGAATACTTTCCTGGCAATTGACAACAGAGTTCAAGTCAAGTTTATGATTTGGATTCTAACTTGTGAAACCAGCATTCCTCTGGCTTTTAATGCTGGAGTCTAAACTTTTTTTTTGAACAATTCCTCTTCTGGTCTGTATTAACAATGGTGCTTGGAACTCGGCATAGATAACACACTGTATGCCCTGTTGTGCTACATGTTGAATGATTTGTGTGTCTTTGAGAAAGTCCAGCTTCTCTTCTTAATCTGGTATCCTGGAGGCTCCGTAATTTACTCCCACAGTTCTCTGCCATAACATATTTCATGTCAAGGGGGAGATTTTTTTCTTTCTTTTTTTTTTTTTTTAAAAAAAACTCTTAATAGAGATACTTTCAAACAAAGACAGAGGGCAAAGAGGATCCTCTTCGGATATTAAATGAGAACATAACCATAGCTTATTTTTCTTTTGTATTATTATGAGGCAATTGATGATTGCCTGGGGCTTTATGGATGAATCAGACTTTTAATAAGTTTCAGGGAGAACAGTGTTCACAGAGATAAGTTAATTAATTGCTCTACTGTGTGAAGGCTCATGTAGATAGTGTTTTATTCTACTGTGTAGACTGTTCTTAAAAAAGAACACAATTCTTCACTTACATGAATGTTTATCAGCCAACCTTTAGAGGAAATATTACTTTGCTCTTTCTTTTTTTTAAAGAAATTGCTAATAACCTTATTAAACTGAAATAAAATATGTTACTGATAATTCTCCAGAAGCGGCACTGAGAAGACATCTTTCCTTTCAGAGGTTCTGATGTCTTGCTTCTCCTGTTTAAAACTCTTTCGGATGCTGACAAGACACCTCTCTCTTAATCTTGGAATTTTTGGCAAAGTACTTCTTTTTTCCTCTGCATCACTTGGCTGATTCCAAACCAGAAGAATTCTTTGTCCCATCTTTACCCTGTCACTGAGGCAGCATTGTAAGGGACTGTAGGAAAATGACTCCGAAAGCCTCAGGGGCTAACAGTGGGTTTTTCTCCTGATGGCTACAATTTACATGCCAGGGGCCCCCTAAGCCCTCCAGCATTTTCTTGATGCTATGAAGAGGAAAAAAAAAAAATCAAAGTTTCTTATGGTCTGGAATACTTTCCCTGGCAATTGACAACAGAGTTCAAGTCAAGTTTATGATTTGGATTCTAACTTAGAGTTTCCTTATGCATTTTTAACTCTTTGAAAGATGGGTTGAAGATAATACAGTATGCGTTACATGCCGCCTGCTGCATTTGTTCTGTTGTTGATTGAAGTTTTAAAAGTCTTTGTTCATAATTGTGTTTTCGCGATATTTTTTTAAATAGAGAAAAGAAAATGATCCGCTTAAGGGCCTCATCCATCACCTTAATGCATTTGCTGTTAATATTTCTCAGGTAAAAATGATTTACAGGATAAAATTGTATTTGTATTATCCCTTGGTTTTCTGTTCTAACTTGGCATGCTGTTCAAATTTAGTTTTATAGCATAATTTTATCAAAACTTTTCTCGTATGTGTTGGTGTAGTCTTCAGCCTAGCACAGTGCCTGACATGTAAGGCCTCAGAAGTGTTTCTCCTTTTTCTTCCTCTTCTTTCCCTGATCATGGTGGGCTTTCATTTGTCACCATTAACATGCCATTACATGTTATAGAATGAATCTTTTGGAACAAAATTAAAGTATTTTCATTCTTTCTAATATAATTACAACATGAAATAAATCACTTCGGATCCACTGGCCATTGAAGAATTGCCCAGAGAAGGCTCTGTGTCACTAGGAGTTCTCCTATTCTGTAAGGTCCACTCTGATTCCAAGGGCCAATCAGTTAGTGTCCCACAGTCCCCTCTCTGGGGACAGCTGCCTGTAAGATACTCTTTTAACTCACCAAGTATTTCTGTGACCTCAGGAGTGATTGAAAACTAACAACCATCTAACAGAAAATAACTTGTTCAAAATAATAGTAGCAACAATATATTGGCTAATTATAGTTTATGGATAAGAGAAACAAAAGCAAAGTAGTAAGGAATGGAAGGAGGAACTGGGAGTTTTCTATGATAACCCGTCTGGACTACCTGTGAAGCAGTATAGTGTTAACACAGACTTGAATTAAGATGTAAATGTATACTGAAAATTCTAGGGAAACCCCTAAAATTTTGCTTTAAATGTATAATTGATATGTTAAAGAGAAAAGAGAATAGAATCATATAAAATGCTCAATTAAAAGAAGAAAAGCGGAAAGAGTGGAAGACTAAAAATAAACAAAGAACAAGCAATAAATACAAAACAGTTGCAGATATGGTAGATAGAATTCCAGCTATATCAGTAATCACTTTAAATGTGAATAGTCCAATTAAAAGAGCTTGTCAGAGTAGATAAAAGAGATAAGACCTCACTATATGTTGTCTGTAAAAAAATGCACCTTAAATAGAAAGACACATATAGATTAAAAAAAAGAAGGGATTGGGGACAGATCAATCACACTGCGAAAAGAAAATGATCCGCTTAAGGGCCTCATCCATCACCTTAATGCATTTGCTGTTAATATTTCTCAGGTAAAAATGATTTACAGGATAAAATTGTATTTGTATTATCCCTTGGTTTTCTGTTCTAACTTGGCATGCTGTTCAAATTTAGTTTTATAGCATAATTTTATCAAAACTTTTCTCGTATGTGTTGGTGTAGTCTTCAGCCTAGCACAGTGCCTGACATGTAAGGCCTCAGAAGTGTTTCTCCTTTTTCTTCCTCTTCTTTCCCTGATCATGGTGGGCTTTCATTTGTCACCATTAACATGCCATTACATGTTATAGAATGAATCTTTTGGAACAAAATTAAAGTATTTTCATTCTTTCTAATATAATTACAACATGAAATAAATCACTTCGGATCCACTGGCCATTGAAGAATTGCCCAGAGAAGGCTCTGTGTCACTAGGAGTTCTCCTATTCTGTAAGGTCCACTCTGATTCCAAGGGCCAATCAGTTAGTGTCCCACAGTCCCCTCTCTGGGGACAGCTGCCTGTAAGATACTCTTTTAACTCACCAAGTATTTCTGTGACCTCAGGAGTGATTGAAAACTAACAACCATCTAACAGAAAATAACTTGTTCAAAATAATAGTAGCAACAATATATTGGCTAATTATAGTTTATGGATAAGAGAAACAAAAGCAAAGTAGTAAGGAATGGAAGGAGGAACTGGGAGTTTTCTATGATAACCCGTCTGGACTACCTGTGAAGCAGTATAGTGTTAACACAGACTTGAATTAAGATGTAAATGTATACTGAAAATTCTAGGGAAACCCCTAAAATTTTGCTTTAAATGTATAATTGATATGTTAAAGAGAAAAGAGAATAGAATCATATAAAATGCTCAATTAAAAGAAGAAAAGCGGAAAGAGTGGAAGACTAAAAAATAAACAAAGAACAAGCAATAAATACAAAACAGTTGCAGATATGGTAGATAGAATTCCAGCTATATCAGTAATCACTTTAAATGTGAATAGTCCAATTAAAAGAGCTTGTCAGAGTAGATAAAAGAGATAAGACCTCACTATATGTTGTCTGTAAAAAAATGCACCTTAAATAGAAAGACACATATAGATTAAAAAAAAGAAGGGATTGGGGACAGATCAATCACACTGCATAAGTGCTTGCTGAGTTGCCTCAGATGTGTCTGACTCTTTGCAACGCTGTGGACTACAGCACCCCCCAGGCTCCTCTGTCCATGGATTCTCCAGGCAAGAATACTGGAGTGGGTTGCTGTGCTCTCCTCCAGGGGGTCTTCTGACCCAAGGATCAATTCTGTGTCTCCTGCATTGTAGGTGGATTCTTAACCAGTGAGTTAAGCCACTCAACCACTGGGGAAGCTCCATATCATGCTGTGTGAGTGCTTGTTAGTTGTTGTTAAGTCATGTCCAACTTTTTGCAACTCCATGGACTGTGGCCCACCAGGCTCCTCTGCCCATGGAATTTTCCAGGCAAGAATACTGGAGTGGGTTGCATTCCCTTCTCCAGGGAATCTTCCTGACCCAGGGGTCAAGCCCAGGTCTCCCTCACTGCAGGCTTTTTTTTTTTTTTTAACCATATGAGCCACCAGGGAAGCCCCTTTATCATGCTAACACTAGTTTAAAAAGGGTTGGAGCAGTTACATTATTTTCAGACAAATTTCTCTTTAACATAAGTAATGCAGTCTTGTGGAGAGTTGGATATGCTTTAAAGTCCTTGCTTTCTTCTCATAAAATTCATATTAAGAGAGAATCCTTCATCTTTCAACATTTGGCACAAACTTTACCGGCGTTTGACTGTGTCCCTGTGATTCAGTAATATGCCATGTCTGTTGAGTATTTAGGTATGATTTGGTTTCACCATGGGTCAAGCCTTATTGCTCAAAATTGTATCATGAAAAGAAGTCTGTTTGAATATTCATCTTCTAACTTTTTATTTTTCTTATGTAGAGGAAGAATAAAAGAATTATCATCCATTCCTGTTTTGTTTTAGCGCACTTGTTGGTTTTGTATCTTCTTTGAATTAGAGTGTTTTTTTATGTATTTGGAAATGCTCATCAAAGTTATATGCCTTCCTAGTTTGAAAGGCTAGAGATTTTCTCTTTTCTGAAAAAGTAAAAGGACAATTACTTCCCTCGAGGGGTTTAAGAGGAAACTATTTGGAGACTTTTAGGTGAAATTCACCATGTACCTGGGAACACTGTCTAAATTTTCTTTGGCAAAGGGCCTATAATAGGCTTTTCTCATGGAAGATTAACACAAACCCTTTTAAATGATGTCTGTTGATCTCATCATAACCTCAGATTCCGAGATTCAGCTAGCTTATGGGTACTCACCTCGTCTCCAGGGGCACAAGCTCACTCTGCAGCAGGATATAACCATTTCCATCAGTGGTCAAGGGCAGTTTCTCTCTGCACTGGCTCTGCAGTATGAACTTCCCTTTTATACAGTCTTCATTCAAGTGACATGATTTAGAGTGGGTGAAGATGAACATTTGTTAGGAACAAAGTAAAGGAAGAAGGAGAGGCCCTATCTTCTTCCTGACGTTTCTGTTTTCAATTTTCCTTCATACCGTAGCCTTGGTGCATGTCAGGACAAGGTTGGTGTTAACCCAGGTTCTCTGAACCCGTCTTTTTTCCCAACTGACTCCATTGGGTAGCAGATATCTCACTTGAACTCCAGGTTGCAACAGGTTGATCGACATCGTACACTCCACGCAATGGGATATGCTCCAATTACAGAGAATATCCTAAATAACCCTTCATTTCAATCAAGACATAAAATCCTTTTCTTCCTTACCAGAGCCAAGGATGTCAAGCCATGAAAGGGTCTGCAAAGTAGGGCGAGGAGTTCCTTTCCCATTTGTTCTTTTTTCCTGTAACAACTCTAGGCAAATTCCTCAGAAATCAGATTGGCAAGGGCAGACAAGGGGTGGGCTGGAACTCTGGAATTTGGGCTTGCTGAATGCATGCCATTCCCTTGCCACGTCACTCAAATTGATGCCAACTGCAAAAAATAAAGATCTAAGTCAGAAGAGTAGTACAGGCACAAGGCAATCATCAGCTCAATTAAACTGGTTATTCTACAAATAACCTAGAAACAGCAGGATTGCCAAACAATCTCCAGCCCCTGAAACATTTGCAAATGAGCATGACAACTGAGATTTTTTTCTTTCTTTGTAGCCATACACTGTCACATTTTAATGATGGATTATAGACATGGGCTTTTGGCAGCAGACTGTAGCAAACATGATTCTACACTTATTTTCTTTTAATCAGAAGATACAAAGCCTGATAGATATATAAAGTAAAAGGACAATTACTTCCCTCGAGGGGTTTAAGAGGAAACTATTTGGAGACTTTTAGGTGAAATTCACCATGTACCTGGGAACACTGTCTAAATTTTCTTTGGCAAAGGGCCTATAATAGGCTTTTCTCATGGAAGATTAACACAAACCCTTTTAAATGATGTCTGTTGATCTCATCATAACCTCAGATTCCGAGATTCAGCTAGCTTATGGGTACTCACCTCGTCTCCAGGGGCACAAGCTCACTCTGCAGCAGGATATAACCATTTCCATCAGTGGTCAAGGGCAGTTTCTCTCTGCACTGGCTCTGCAGTATGAACTTCCCTTTTATACAGTCTTCATTCAAGTGACATGATTTAGAGTGGGTGAAGATGAACATTTGTTAGGAACAAAGTAAAGGAAGAAGGAGAGGCCCTATCTTCTTCCTGACGTTTCTGTTTTCAATTTTCCTTCATACCGTAGCCTTGGTGCATGTCAGGACAAGGTTGGTGTTAACCCAGGTTCTCTGAACCCGTCTTTTTTCCCAACTGACTCCATTGGGTAGCAGATATCTCACTTGAACTCCAGGTTGCAACAGGTTGATCGACATCGTACACTCCACGCAATGGGATATGCTCCAATTACAGAGAATATCCTAAATAACCCTTCATTTCAATCAAGACATAAAATCCTTTTCTTCCTTACCAGAGCCAAGGATGTCAAGCCATGAAAGGGTCTGCAAAGTAGGGCGAGGAGTTCCTTTCCCATTTGTTCTTTTTTCCTGTAACAACTCTAGGCAAATTCCTCAGAAATCAGATTGGCAAGGGCAGACAAGGGGTGGGCTGGAACTCTGGAATTTGGGCTTGCTGAATGCATGCCATTCCCTTGCCACGTCACTCAAATTGATGCCAACTGCAAAAAATAAAGATCTAAGTCAGAAGAGTAGTACAGGCACAAGGCAATCATCAGCTCAATTAAACTGGTTATTCTACAAATAACCTAGAAACAGCAGGATTGCCAAACAATCTCCAGCCCCTGAAACATTTGCAAATGAGCATGACAACTGAGATTTTTTTCTTTCTTTGTAGCCATACACTGTCACATTTTAATGATGGATTATAGACATGGGCTTTTGGCAGCAGACTGTAGCAAACATGATTCTACACTTATTTTCTTTTAATCAGAAGATACAAAGCCTTATAGATATATGGCACTGTGCCCGAGAAGGACTTAGATAAAGCTCTAGAAAGAGAAATGTAGGATGATGGGAATATACATACACTCTCCCCCTTTTTTTGGATGCAGGGCAGATATGCTTTTCTTGTCATAAGACACTTTATTTTTTGTTTTATTTTAGGTGGTATTTTTGCACCTGTTGGGGATGTTTATAATAAAATATAAAACTAGATAGTATAGCATATGTATCTAATTCTATAATATATACTAATCCACATCAGTGTCATTTAAAAATGGCAAGTTAAACATATTTTTTCATAAACTAGTAATATAATCTTTTGATGTCATAAATATGAAAGAAGCATATTATTTCTACAGCCATGATGTCAGGAAGATATTATTTAAGCATTTAATGGGATCAGAGGCTTAGTGTATAGAAAAAAATTTTTTCCTGTAGGTTTCCTGTGTCTGCTCTACTTAGTTCAATCATTTTAACTGCAATTTCTTTTTATTTTTGAAACAAGACCATAACTTTCCGATGCTACTGATTCTTTTTCTTTTTGGCAAGCTGAAGAATACCAGGTAACACTGTGAGAATGAAGCCACAACTTGTGTATTCTTCTGTTTTGTCCCTGTCTCGGTCTGTCTGTCTCCTTTCCCTTCTTTATATTCTTGATTATTTACCTTTATTCACTTCACTGGGCTGTAAGTACAAAGAGAGGGAAAAAAAAAAGTTTGTTTTTTTTTTTTTTCTCACAAAGACAGATTACCTTATATTTTAAATGCCACAAGGATATATCTTTTTCGAAGTGTTTCCTTGTTCAGGAAACTGTCTTGAATCAGAGGGCTAAACAATGAATGGAACACGGTTTCCCAAAAAGAACTTATGCTTAAACACTAATGTAATAAATTGAAAATATAGATAAAAATATAAACTGTGGATTGGAAAAAATCCATAGCTTTAATTTAGGTCCCCTATGTGTGGATGTGTGACATTCATCACTGGGATAAACAGTGCCCAGTGCCTGATTTATGGAGTAGGAGGCCTCTCCAAAAAGACACCCACTTATCCCCTTGACAATGCGATGAGTGATGACTGCTATATTCCAGAAGGATCTGTTTGGGGAGGCAACATTTAGGATTGGATGGGACCAACATTAAAGAGAGGGGGAGACCTAAGGACTGTACCTTCTGGATCTCTTGGGTTGGAGCCAGACTCTGGCGGATCTAGCGGCTCCCACTCCTTCCAGTTTGTGGGATATTGAGGATCCGCGCTAAGGAGACCCATACCTCCCACAGCTGCCCCTTCGGCCAGTATATCTGGATTGGTGAATCAGGGTTAAACATGGCTCCTCTTTTTTAAAAAATTGATTCATCAGCCTACACAAGACCCTATTCTTTATGATTAGTGATTAGAATGACCATGGGTGGGTTCAGTAATGGTGGGTCAGCAGTGCTAAGGCTTGACTTGTGCCCTCACAATTCCACCTTTGCCACAAAGCCTTCCATTATTCTGGAAATATCCTATGGTTGCTCTTCCATTAGCACACAAGACCTTACTCAGAACAAGAAAACACTAAAATCTGAGTTTAATTCAAATGCACAATGAAGGAGAAAAATGGTAGAACCAGTCAAAGCAGTTAGACTCTGGTATATAAGCCCTGGGCTTTAGCCTCAGGTTTCACAAATTGAAATCCCAGTTCCAGGGGAAGAGGAGTTATTGTCTAGTATATAATGAGTTTCCATTTGGGGTGATAAAAAGTTCTGAAAACAAACAGTGGTGATCATTACACAACAGAGTGGATGTACTTAATGACATCAAATGATATACTTAAAATACAATAACAATGATGTATTAATGACAAAGTTTTTTGCCACAAGGATATATCTTTTTCGCAGTGTTTCCTTGTTCAGGAAACTGTCTTGAATCAGAGGGCTAAACAATGAATGGAACACGGTTTCCCAAAAAGAACTTATGCTTAAACACTAATGTAATAAATTGAAAATATAGATAAAAATATAAACTGTGGATTGGAAAAAGTCCATAGCTTTAATTTAGGTCCCCTATGTGTGGATGTGTGACATTCATCACTGGGATAAACAGTGCCCAGTGCCTGATTTATGGAGTAGGAGGCCTCTCCAAAAAGACACCCACTTATCCCCTTGACAATGCGATGAGTGATGACTGCTATATTCCAGAAGGATCTGTTTGGGGAGGCAACATTTAGGATTGGATGGGACCAACATTAAAGAGAGGGGGAGACCTAAGGACTGTACCTTCTGGATCTCTTGGGTTGGAGCCAGACTCTGGCGGATCTAGCGGCTCCCACTCCTTCCAGTTTGTGGGATATTGAGGATCCGCGCTAAGGAGACCCATACCTCCCACAGCTGCCCCTTCGGCCAGTATATCTGGATTGGTGAATCAGGGTTAAACATGGCTCCTCTTTTTTAAAAAATTGATTCATCAGCCTACACAAGACCCTATTCTTTATGATTAGTGATTAGAATGACCATGGGTGGGTTCAGTAATGGTGGGTCAGCAGTGCTAAGGCTTGACTTGTGCCCTCACAATTCCACCTTTGCCACAAAGCCTTCCATTATTCTGGAAATATCCTATGGTTGCTCTTCCATTAGCACACAAGACCTTACTCAGAACAAGAAAACACTAAAATCTGAGTTTAATTCAAATGCACAATGAAGGAGAAAAATGGTAGAACCAGTCAAAGCAGTTAGACTCTGGTATATAAGCCCTGGGCTTTAGCCTCAGGTTTCACAAATTGAAATCCCAGTTCCAGGGGAAGAGGAGTTATTGTCTAGTATATAATGAGTTTCCATTTGGGGTGATAAAAAGTTCTGAAAACAAACAGTGGTGATCATTACACAACAGAGTGGATGTACTTAATGACATCAAATGATATACTTAAAAATGACTGAGAAGGTAAGCAATTTATTATATGTTTACCATAAATAAATGTTGGCAAGGATGTGGAGAAAAGGGAATCCTCCTACACTGTTAGTGAAAATGTAATTTGATGCAGCGACTATGGAAAACAGTATAGAAATTTCTCAAAGAGCTAAAAATAGAACTACCATAAGATCCAGCAATTCCACTCCTGAGTATTTATTCAACACCCCTGCCATAAAACCGAAAACACTAACTTGAAAAGACTCATGACTTCAAAATTCATAGCAGCATTATGTACATTGTCAAGATATGGAAGCAATGTACATGTCCATCAACAGATGAATAGGTAAAGAAGATTATATATTTACACACACACACACAGAGGAATATTGTTCAGTCATAAAAAGTGAAATTTTGCCATTTTAAATGACATGAATAGACTTGGAGGGTATTGTACTAAGTGGAATACATCAGACAGAGAAAGAAATACCATATGTTATCACTTACATATGGAATCTAAAAAATAAAAACAAACTAGTGAACATAACAAAACAGAAACAGATTCGCAGATACAGAGAACACACTAGTGGTTACTAATGGGGAGAGGGGCAAGACAAAGGTAGGGGACTGAAAGGTCAAAACTACTAGGATATGTAGTACAGCACCGGAAATAAAGTCAAAATTTTTTAGTAACTATAAATGGAATATAGCCTTCAGAAATTGTGAATCTGTTTTGCATACCAGAAACTTACATAACACATCAACTATATCTCAGTTTGATAAATGAAGGAAAAAGAAGAATCCCAGTTTAGGCAACTTGCTGTACCTCTACATAATCCAGTTTCCTCCAGAATAGAAGAGGATGATAAAAATGATCCTCTTCTCAGGGTTACCTTTAGGGAATTAGTCTAGTATATAATGGCCATTTGAACAGTGGTTAGACTCTGGTATATAAGCCCTGGGCTTTAGCCTCAGGTTTCACAAATTGAAATCCCAGTTCCAGGGGAAGAGGAGTTATTGTCTAGTATATAATGAGTTTCCATTTGGGGTGATAAAAAGTTCTGAAAACAAACAGTGGTGATCATTACACAACAGAGTGGATGTACTTAATGACATCAAATGATATACTTAAAAATGACTGAGAAGGTAAGCAATTTATTATATGTTTACCATAAATAAATGTTGGCAAGGATGTGGAGAAAAGGGAATCCTCCTACACTGTTAGTGAAAATGTAATTTGATGCAGCGACTATGGAAAACAGTATAGAAATTTCTCAAAGAGCTAAAAATAGAACTACCATAAGATCCAGCAATTCCACTCCTGAGTATTTATTCAACACCCCTGCCATAAAACCGAAAACACTAACTTGAAAAGACTCATGACTTCAAAATTCATAGCAGCATTATGTACATTGTCAAGATATGGAAGCAATGTACATGTCCATCAACAGATGAATAGGTAAAGAAGATTATATATTTACACACACACACACAGAGGAATATTGTTCAGTCATAAAAAGTGAAATTTTGCCATTTTAAATGACATGAATAGACTTGGAGGGTATTGTACTAAGTGGAATACATCAGACAGAGAAAGAAATACCATATGTTATCACTTACATATGGAATCTAAAAAATAAAAACAAACTAGTGAACATAACAAAACAGAAACAGATTCGCAGATACAGAGAACACACTAGTGGTTACTAATGGGGAGAGGGGCAAGACAAAGGTAGGGGACTGAAAGGTCAAAACTACTAGGATATGTAGTACAGCACCGGAAATAAAGTCAAAATTTTTTAGTAACTATAAATGGAATATAGCC
Organism: Tragulus kanchil; assembly: GCA_022376925.1. Taxonomy (NCBI): domain Eukaryota; kingdom Metazoa; phylum Chordata; class Mammalia; order Artiodactyla; family Tragulidae; genus Tragulus; species Tragulus kanchil. Next base: position 62,603,181 of record JAIOJX010000030.1, read on the forward strand.
TTCAGAAATTGTGAATCTGTTTTGCATACCAGAAACTTACATAACACATCAACTATATCTCAGTTTGATAAATGAAGGAAAAAGAAGAATCCCAGTTTAGGCAACTTGCTGTACCTCTACATAATCCAGTTTCCTCCAGAATAGAAGAGGATGATAAAAATGATCCTCTTCTCAGGGTTACCTTAATTGTATGAGATATGTGAGAACAACTTACACTAGCTCCTAACAATTGAAGTTAGCTGTTTTATGATTTATGAGTGTGAATTGAATTCTGTTGTTAAAATGTCTTCCATTTGGACTCTCTATAGAAACCCCCAAGTTCAATTTTGCTCGTAAGATGGTCTTACATCTGTTTGAACTCTCGCGTAAGACTTTACTCTTAGAAGATTCTCCTGTTGACAAGAATAGGGAGTCGGGGGGCACTCTTGCTCATTGTAGGCTGAACACTAATTGATGCTACCATTCTGAAGAGCTATCAAGCATTATGTAATAACATTTAAAACATGCATAGCCTGTGACCCTGCAATACCATTTCTATGAAAAGTTGTCACAATACGTATGTACAAGTATCAGGTAGCCACTGTAGCGCTGATTACAACAGATTGGAAACTACATGGATATCCATCCATAGGGAACTGATGAACTAAACCCAAACGTGAAATCTTACATAACCATGAAAAAGGATGATGCCATGTTATATTACTCCCATGGACAGATGTCACAGTAGATTGTAAAATTTAACACTAAATTATAGGAAGAGGCAGCTTGAAAATAGAATATGTAGTTTGCCATTCAGGCAATTTCTGTTTGTGTGTGTAGTATAATTTCTGGTAGGACATTCATTCAGCTTTTATAGTAGCTATCCCCAGATGGGACTGTAGGGAGAAATTTACTTTCTATTTTAAACACTTCTGTGTTACTTGTGGTTTTTACAAGCATGTATTCCTTTTATAACTTGCAGAAACAATAAAAAATATTTCCATTAAAAAAATGAAAGAGAGACCATAGGGGACCTCTTTGTCTGTGGAGAAAAAGAACAAGCCTTTATATTTCTCAAGGCTTTATTCTAATTTAAACCTTTTAGTTTTATGTACCATCCACCAGATCTGAATCCATAAAGGAAATGGATAAGCAACTATTGCAATGACAGCAATAAATAAGGTCCCAGCAATCTTAATTATCTTTGCATCTCTCTTCCTCTGGCAAATTCAGTGTTTTGAGTATCCTCCAATCTCCAGTGACTTAAACATTCTCTGCCTTTGTTGATTTGTCTTCTCAGGGGGGTTAAGGTCAAAGCCACGTTCAGCAACCCACTCTCATAATAAAGGCTCACTGCAGCTGTGGGCTCTCTTGATCACAGTCTTCCCAGCACAAATGGGACTTTGATATGCCTAGATCACCCATGATGGCCAGGATCTTGCTAGGCAGGGTCCTATGTTCTTCATCAAATAGGCCTACCGCTCCCTGCCATAAACACAGGATTCACCCTCTGAAAGGATTCAGCTCCCACAAAATGAGCATGGAGAGACGCGGCAGCTCTCCACGTCTGCATGTATATGTGGGCGGGTTGCTCAACAAAACAAAATAGTGTCGTGCAGAAGAGTGAAAGGATAACAAGGGGGACAAGGGGGATAGACAAGGGGGATGCTGGAGTATGTACAAGTATCAGGTAGCCACTGTAGCGCTGATTACAACAGATTGGAAACTACATGGATATCCATCCATAGGGAACTGATGAACTAAACCCAAACGTGAAATCTTACATAACCATGAAAAAGGATGATGCCATGTTATATTACTCCCATGGACAGATGTCACAGTAGATTGTAAAATTTAACACTAAATTATAGGAAGAGGCAGCTTGAAAATAGAATATGTAGTTTGCCATTCAGGCAATTTCTGTTTGTGTGTGTAGTATAATTTCTGGTAGGACATTCATTCAGCTTTTATAGTAGCTATCCCCAGATGGGATTGTAGGGAGAAATTTACTTTCTATTTTAAACACTTCTGTGTTACTTGTGGTTTTTACAAGCATGTATTCCTTTTATAACTTGCAGAAACAATAAAAAATATTTCCATTAAAAAAATGAAAGAGAGACCATAGGGGACCTCTTTGTCTGTGGAGAAAAAGAACAAGCCTTTATATTTCTCAAGGCTTTATTCTAATTTAAACCTTTTAGTTTTATGTACCATCCACCAGATCTGAATCCATAAAGGAAATGGATAAGCAACTATTGCAATGACAGCAATAAATAAGGTCCCAGCAATCTTAATTATCTTTGCATCTCTCTTCCTCTGGCAAATTCAGTGTTTTGAGTATCCTCCAATCTCCAGTGACTTAAACATTCTCTGCCTTTGTTGATTTGTCTTCTCAGGGGGGTTAAGGTCAAAGCCACGTTCAGCAACCCACTCTCATAATAAAGGCTCACTGCAGCTGTGGGCTCTCTTGATCACAGTCTTCCCAGCACAAATGGGACTTTGATATGCCTAGATCACCCATGATGGCCAGGATCTTGCTAGGCAGGGTCCTATGTTCTTCATCAAATAGGCCTACCGCTCCCTGCCATAAACACAGGATTCACCCTCTGAAAGGATTCAGCTCCCACAAAATGAGCATGGAGAGACGCGGCAGCTTTCCACGTCTGCATGTATATGTGTGGGCGGGTTGCTCAACAAAACAAAATAGTGTCGTGCAGAAGAGTGAAAGGATAACAAGGGGGACAAGGGGGATAGACAAGGGGGATGCTGGAGTCAGAACTAGGTTCAAAACCCAGCTGCCTTGTTTGCTGTGTGACCTTGGTCAAGTTACTTACCCTCTCTGAGTTTTAATATGCCCATCGATAAAACAGGAGTAACAACATCTTTTACCCAGAGTTGTCAGGATTCAATGAGATAAAATATATAACTTGAACCACAGTTAGTGCTCCCAAATAATAGTCTTCTTCCCTTCCCCTCAGATTTTAGGATTACACTAGACACGCCTAGCAGTCTTGAAATAGATGGTTTTTCTAAACAGCACAATGTTCCAGTATACTGCTTGTGCTGCATGCTCTTTAAGTGTCGAGTAAGGTCACTGTTGTGAAAGCTATAGACAGAATATTTTAAAACCAGCATGGGGAAGGAGGGTGGGGAAGCTTTATACTTTCTGACTCCTTCAGAGGGCAATTTTCATGACTCAGATGAGGTTGAAAATAACTTCCCAGGTTTTCAATATTCTGGATCATGTGAGAATGAGGAGGAATTGCTGATCAATAAGGTTTAAAAGCTACTGAAGTTCTCTAGAATTATTTAAATAAGGTACTTATAAATGCCCCCAAAGAGATGAGCATAACCTTCCACGTCAGCAGGACATGAGTTAAACATGTGGTTAACGATGACATAAAAAGAGGTGGTATGTGGAATCTCAGTTCATGTGAGGCGACACTCAACATTAATTTATGTGATATCAATACTGTTTTAGTCTAAATGAACCTTTCCTATATAAAACACTCATAATTATTGTAAAACTGTTACTTTCCACTTACCATTGATCTTAAGAAAATGACTAAAACTTTTCAAGTGTGCTGACACAGCACTGTGATTCTGGGTCATTATTCAGAGCAGGTGTCAATCTCCTTCACTTAATCCCAAAGCAGGGGAGAAAAAGAAGAGGAGCTTTTCATCTAATCAAGTCTCTCTTTTAAAAAATAAAAGGGGAATGCATTAAGATAAGTGTAACTTTTATAGGGATGCTAACACTCTAATAATACTCTTTGGGATAGGTGACACTTTTAACTTTTAGCCCAGTTCAAGAGAAAACATTAAATTTTATATTATGGGGAATACAATGATTTCTTAAAGAAATAGATCAAGGCATCGGCAACTGATACGCTTCCAGATGAGGTCTCCCAAGCTTGAGCCAGGAGACCAGGCTGTCCCTTGTTAAACGGGGAAATTGGGATGGTTTCAACCAGAATACCAGCCTGTGTAAAACTACTCTGTTGCCCACAAACTCAAGGCAGATTTGTTAATCTTTCAAATACAAGTGGCTTATCTGAAGGCCCTTAATTTTAGGACAAATGGGACTGATTTCTCCATTCTAATTCATAGAACTTCAGTGTTACCGCTTACATGCAGTTTTATGTAATGAACATTTGCTGAGCAGATTCTAAATGACATGCCTAGTACTAAGCACTTGATACGGATTCTTTTTTTTTTTCTTTCCTTTTTTTTTTTTTAACCTTTATTTTACTTTTGACTTTTACAGAGTTTTGTTGTTTACAGACAGGCATGTTCCCAGATTAGTCTCTCCCCCAAGTTTTACTAGAGCATGAAAGTTTCTAAAACTTTTCCAGGGACTGTTATCTTCCAGGCATTGTATTATGTACTTTACATAGATTAAGTCATTGAATCCTTACAATATCCTGGGAGGCAGAAGTGAACATTAGCTCCATTTTACAGATAATGAATCTGAAGTTCAGAGAGACTAAGAACCAGCAGTGCTGACTGTCGGCCTTTCCAGGTGGTGCTAGTAGTAAAGAACCTGCCTGCCAATGCAGGAGACATAAGAGATGTGGGTCCCATCCCTAGGTTGGGAAGATCCCCTGGAGGAGGGCACGGCAACCCACTCCAGTATTCTTGCCGGGAGAGCCCCATGGACAGTGGAGCCTAGAGGGCTACATACAGTGCAAGGGGTTCCAGAGAGTCAGATACGACTAAAGCGACTTAGAACAGTACAGAGAGCCTTTGGCTTTTTTCTGAGTTCCAATAAAGTTTTAGTTTGAAAGGAAGGCATACCTTCCCAGGGCTAGCGTCCCGCCGCCATTCGCAAAGGAAGTTTTATAGGGATGCTAACACTCTAATAATACTCTTTGGGATAGGTGACACTTTTAACTTTTAGCCCAGTTCAAGAAAACATTAAATTTTATATTATGGGGAATACAATGATTTCTTAAAGAAATAGATCAAGGCATCGGCAACTGATACGCTTCCAGATGAGGTCTCCCAAGCTTGAGCCAGGAGACCAGGCTGTCCCTTGTTAAACGGGGAAATTGGGATGGTTTCAACCAGAATACCAGCCTGTGTAAAACTACTCTGTTGCCCACAAACTCAAGGCAGATTTGTTAATCTTTCAAATACAAGTGGCTTATCTGAAGGCCCTTAATTTTAGGACAAATGGGACTGATTTCTCCATTCTAATTCATAGAACTTCAGTGTTACCGCTTACATGCAGTTTTATGTAATGAACATTTGCTGAGCAGATTCTAAATGACATGCCTAGTACTAAGCACTTGATACGGATTCTTTTTTTTTTTCTTTCCTTTTTTTTTTTTTAACCTTTATTTTACTTTTGACTTTTACAGAGTTTTGTTGTTTACAGACAGGCATGTTCCCAGATTAGTCTCTCCCCCAAGTTTTACTAGAGCATGAAAGTTTCTAAAACTTTTCCAGGGACTGTTATCTTCCAGGCATTGTATTATGTACTTTACATAGATTAAGTCATTGAATCCTTACAATATCCTGGGAGGCAGAAGTGAACATTAGCTCCATTTTACAGATAATGAATCTGAAGTTCAGAGAGACTAAGAACCAGCAGTGCTGACTGTCGGCCTTTCCAGGTGGTGCTAGTAGTAAAGAACCTGCCTGCCAATGCAGGAGACATAAGAGATGTGGGTCCCATCCCTAGGTTGGGAAGATCCCCTGGAGGAGGGCACGGCAACCCACTCCAGTATTCTTGCCGGGAGAGCCCCATGGACAGTGGAGCCTAGAGGGCTACATACAGTGCAAGGGGTTCCAGAGAGTCAGATACGACTAAAGCGACTTAGAACAGTACAGAGAGCCTTTGGCTTTTTTCTGAGTTCCAATAAAGTTTTAGTTTGAAAGGAAGGCATACCTTCCCAGGGCTAGCGTCCGCCTCGCCGCCATCCCACCTACAGCAAAGGAAAAAGGCTTACCTCCTAGTTATTTAGCTTCTCAGGACTCCCGTGCACCATAGGCCCACGGGAATTTTGTACGTAAGGAGCGTTCCATGCAAATGAAGTAGGAGGGAACAGGGACAATGTAGCATCTCCGGCGCATGCTCTGTGACCCAAGGATCTTCTGGGAGGCGCTTGTACAGGCGCAGGAGTGGCCTGGGGCCCTCCTCTCGCTTGGCTTTGACGCGACTGCGTGATCTTGGACAAGTTACTCACCTCTCTAAGACTAGATCTATTTGTTGCAAATGAGAACCGGTCCAAGGGCCTCGTAGGATTATTGTGAGGAGTAACTGAAAGAATACACGGAAAGCTCTAAACATAAGGCTTGGCACAGAGTAAATGCTTGGTAAGTGTTAGCCCGCCTTTCTGTGGTGGTTTCCGTCTTTGGATGAATTTTGCAATTTCGTTTATTTGAAAATCTTTATCCCTTCAAATAAGACGGTGAAGATTCATCCTAGAAGAGATGGAAACTTCCTAGTGGTCTCATAGCAAGGGTTTTAACCACAAACCCAGCAACAATCTTTCTATTACCACTGTTAACACAGTTAAGAAAAGCCTTGAGTGCATAAAGAAATGGGAAATGTCCCTCTGAGTGGTGCTCTGTAGAAGGGACAAGACGAAGCCTTCTCTAGGAGCACGTGTGACTTTATGGGAAGCAGCTAGAGCATTGATTTTAAGCCTGTGAGCCCAGGGCTTGTCTGCTTTGTTTGTTTCAGTGTCGCAGCAGACGCTTCCTTCTCCCTCCCCGGCATCCTTTCAGGTCACTGTGCATCTATGAATTCACTAGACAAGAATCACTTGAAGTGGGGTTCTGAGATACTTCCATCAAAATCACAAATGCAAAACCCTGGACCCAATGCAGATCCTTGCACAGAAATCCCTGGGGAAGTCTGACCCAAGAAACTGCCTCTGACAAGTTGCCTAAGTACGTCTTATGCCACTAAGTTTGAGAACTTCTATGGGAGTCTAGGAAAGATCTGAGAAGGAGATACTTTTTTTTCCCTTTCCAGTACTGGGCAGACCTGTCAATTTTTGTTGAATGTTGGAGAAATGACTGAATGCAAAAATCCTAAGCACGTCTAAGGACCCTTGGAATGGTTCTACTCCGGTCTTATATTCAGAGGATAAGCAATGGTAAGGCTGTAAATTTGTTAAAATACAAAATTCTTCCATGTGCTCCATTCCTCAGTCATATCAGACCCTGCAGCCCCATAGACTGTAGCCCACCGGGCTCCTCTTGTCCATGGTATTTTTCAGGTAAGAATACAGGAGTGGGTTGCCATTTCCTTCTCTAGGAAAATTCTCCCATAGAGGGTTAGTAAATGCCCACTGCTCTGACCTCCGACTACCCCGCTGACCCAGCTGCCCAGACCTCATTCTTCGACTGTCCTGTGATCCAGCAACTAAACGGTGAATCTCTGGTCTAACCGGGGTCTCATTTATTCTCATAGGTCAGTATAGTTGCCAAACCAGCTTTTGAAAGGTTCAGTGAATATGGGAATGCGGTGCCCTGTGAGCAGGCCTGTGCCCTGCCTGTGCCCTACCCCTGGAATTGGGGGGAAGGACCCTGCGTGCAGGGTGCCTCAGCTAGTTTACCTTGACTCTCGTGTAAGGGTCCCTTCTCCACATATGTCACAGGCCTTAACAGGTAGAGGTCTCGTGGGTGAGGTGTAATTGCTGGAGGTGGTGCCAGCACCCCAGCAGATGACTGTCCTGAGTCACCAGCCGAGGTACCCCTAGAGAGGCTCTTGCATGACTGTTTCTGGGAACTGCAGTCGCCATAGGACTTTGGCTCTGAGAGATCCTAAAACAGGGGGAGCAGAAGGCATGTAGAAGTTTGAGTCCACAAGCACGAGGGCTCTGTTGGCGTGTTTTACCACTTGAAAGCCTGCTTGGTATAGATGGTAATGCAGGCATTAGTGTGGGGCTGGGAAAAGTGTGGGGAAACAGGCTGCCCTTTCATTTATTTGGTCGAGTTTGCCAAAAGCACTGAAGATCCCCCTGTCATGGTATCAGCTGCATCATTTTCATTGATAAAAATGAGAGTATTTCTATAGTATTTGTCCTGCACCAGGACAATTCTGAATTCATTTGAGTTACGACAACTACTGCTACCAGTCCCATTACATGGATGAGGAAACTAAGACCCAAAGATTATTTAAAACTCAAGTAGCAGAGCCACAATCTGCCAGCCTGATATTGCCAGCACCTCTCTTCTTCAGTTTACATTACAAAAAATTCTGTGTGTGACTTTCATGGTAAGAGAGAACTATAATATATAGAAAACTGTAATACAATGACTTAGAAATATTGTGAGTGAAATTGCTGTCAGTTTAACAGAAGCAGAGAGATGAGTCAGCACCATGAACAATATTGCTGATGTGGAGAAATTACCTCCCATTGCGATTCCAATTAATGTAATGATTATCAAGTTATTGGAGACAGCATTGGAAAAGTTCCATGTGTGTTCCTATGTCCAGCATGGCTCGGGCAGGGGCACTGTTTACCTGGTAACAGCATATCAAAGATCAGCAACAAATTTTACAGACTGACAACTGGTTTGGATAGTATTAGAAACTGATGAACTGCCTGCATTAAGACTTATGTATATGCTTCTGTTTAGAGAATACTGGGAAGTAAATATTTTAAATTTATATGATGATTAATTACTTATGGGCTTTTAAATATTTTGGTTAACACCTCAGCTTTGCTTATTCTGTTCTCCGTCCTCTATATACCTTTGGTGCACACCGATTAGCTGGGAAAAAAGTTACAGACTTAACACTGCTTGGTCAAGCTACATCCCTTTTCTGCCTCAAGTTTGCCTCTGGTCTGGCTCACACTTTTTTTCATTTGAGGGAGAAGGAGGTAGATACCTGCCTTACTGGAAAAAGGATGTCCTGATAATTGAGTGGGAATGTGGGCAAGGAGGCTGTTGCTTCCTTCTGTCAACCCAAGTAATTGAGCTGTCATATTTAACGTTTTATTGGTTGAGATTCAAGTTAGAACTGGAGCCCTTCTTTTGCAATTCCTTCAGGGCTACATGTGGAAGAGAGCAAACAGCAGACTCAGTGATGTGTTCTGAAAAAGGCTGTGAGAAACAAAGTCAGCAGTCCCTGAGGTCTCAAGAAACCCTAAAGGGAAGAGAGTTACTTAAACACTTAAAAACAGGAAACACAAAGCTCTTTCATTTAGTATATCAAACCCAGTTCAGAGGTATGTGACAATCTAGGCAAAGCATTCCAGTTTCTAGCCAGTCCAGTCATGATTCTCTGGCACACTGCACAGTCATGGTTGTGATGCACTGGGATGAGAGGTGCCGTACAAATGTCAGACGTTACATAAATGTCAGGAATGATTATTGTTTATTAATGGCGGTTAAATGGATCCTAAGCAAAGCTCCAATTGTTAGCAAAGATTCTAACCACCAATAACCCATGTGATGGTAAAACCCATCCTTGGTTCTACAAAGGAGCCCGGTTGGGATCTGAGGTTTGAAAACAAGGATTAGGGTGGTGCTGGTTGAGCCCTTGCTCAAGCGGCTTCAGGCCAGTCCCCTCACCTGCCTTAGCTCACCTGTTAAAGGGGTTACAGACTGACAATGTCCAGCATGGCTCGGGCAGGGCACTGTTTACCTGGTAACAGCAAAAAGTACTTTAGAAACTGGTTTGGATAGTATTAGAAACTGATGAACTGCCTGCATTAAGACTTATGTATATGCTTCTGTTTAGAGAATACTGGGAAGTAAATATTTTAAATTTATATGATGATTAATTACTTATGGGCTTTTAAATATTTTGGTTAACACCTCAGCTTTGCTTATTCTGTTCTCCGTCCTCTATATACCTTTGGTGCACACCGATTAGCTGGGAAAAAAGTTACAGACTTAACACTGCTTGGTCAAGCTACATCCCTTTTCTGCCTCAAGTTTGCCTCTGGTCTGGCTCACACTTTTTCATTTGAGGGAGAAGGAGGTAGATACCTGCCTTACTGGAAAAAGGATGTCCTGATAATTGAGTGGGAATGTGGGCAAGGAGGCTGTTGCTTCCTTCTGTCAACCCAAGTAATTGAGCTGTCATATTTAACGTTTTATTGGTTGAGATTCAAGTTAGAACTGGAGCCCTTCTTTGCAATTCCTTCAGGGCTACATGTGGAAGAGAGCAAACAGCAGACTCAGTGATGTGTTCTGAAAAAGGCTGTGAGAAACAAAGTCAGCAGTCCCTGAGGTCTCAAGAAACCCTAAAGGGAAGAGAGTTACTTAAACACTTAAAAACAGGAAACACAAAGCTCTTTCATTTAGTATATCAAACCCAGTTCAGAGGTATGTGACAATCTAGGCAAAGCATTCCAGTTTCTAGCCAGTCCAGTCATGATTCTCTGGCACACTGCACAGTCATGGTTGTGATGCACTGGGATGAGAGGTGCCGTACAAATGTCAGACGTTACATAAATGTCAGGAATGATTATTGTTTATTAATGGCGGTTAAATGGATCCTAAGCAAAGCTCCAATTGTTAGCAAAGATTCTAACCACCAATAACCCATGTGATGGTAAAACCCATCCTTGGTTCTACAAAGGAGCCCGGTTGGGATCTGAGGTTTGAAAACAAGGATTAGGGTGGTGCTGGTTGAGCCCTTGCTCAAGCGGCTTCAGGCCAGTCCCCTCACCTGCCTTAGCTCACCTGTTAAAGGGGGATAATTATAATGCCTGTCCTACTTCTCCTCCTTGTGCCTTGGTTGTTATGAGCATCAGGGGAGTTCCATGTGGTTGTGAGTGCTCTATAAAGTGTAAGCTGCTGCATGGATGACAGTGGGACGGCTGGGATCTGCTGGAAATTAGTCTATGCCTTCCCTTTGAATTCAGCTCACAGAGGGAACATCTGAATGGCAGTTAAGCTGGGGACAGTGACCATGACTTGGCTGATGCTGAAAGCCCCAGCCTCCTTCTCTCAGGAGCTGTGAGGAAGATCCTGCAGACCAGGGATCCTGATCCTGCCTCTGGGCTCAGGCTCTGCCACTGGTCAGCCTTTGAGCTTGGGCCAGTTACAGAGGAGGCTCTGGAAGTGATCACCAATGGCCCTTCCGGCTCTGACGCTGAGTCTAAATCAGGCTCATCACTTGGCTCTAGCTGTGATTCACCTTTCCCTTCCAGGAGCAACTCTTTTCCAGCCCTCAGACACGAGAAGAAGCAGGGGTCTTGGAAAGGGTGGGGAAAGTATATGCCACGTGAGTGTGCACAATAAAGATGTTATTCCCTTGGAAATAAGCTGGAGAGCGGCGGGGGTGGACGGTGAAAAGGGGTGCCGAGTGAGGACTCCGAAAAGCCAAGATGCAAGGAACACTGTAATGAGGTCACGACTGTCGCAGCGAAAATGAGCTGGACATCTGCTGCTGGGGGAAGGGGGAGCGTCCCGCATTTCTGTTTGGAGAAAGTCTCTTCCTGCACTCTCTGGCACCCCTTCTCCACCTAGCCCCACACCTTTCAAATGCTCCCAGGCCCTCCTCACGGAAGAGCCCGTGTCCCTGCCTCCTCCGTGGTCCTGTCTGAAACCATGAGGATTGTTTCCAAGCTGACTCACACCACTAATGTCAGGAGCCGTGTCACACGGCGCTGGGCTCTGCAAGCTGTTGCTTGCGCGGTCGCTGCGGCAGCCGCCACCGCTCCCCCGCGGGTGCACCAGGGTCCGCTCGTGGGGCGGGGGGTGGGGCGGGGCCTGGGCGGAGCCCGCCCCCCCGGCGCGACAGCCCCGCCCCTCCCTCCCTCCCTCCCCCACGGACCGCAATGATTTAGAAGTTCAGGAATCCCACGTGACGTCACCGGGGGGGTGATGTAATGCACTCTAAATAGAATGTATTGTAATCTTTGCTCAGTCCAACGTGGTCCCTTCACCCGGGCTCCGCTCTTGCCTTCTCCACACTTGTTTGGTAAGTTCCTAAAAATACGGCTGGGCCACTTCTGGGGCTTTTGCATTTAACCACTTTTGTTGCACTTGCGCGAGCCGTCTCGGGAGCGTACTTGTTTGCAGGGGTTGGTTCTCGGCAGCCGCCGCGAGGTTACTTGGTCCAGTGTGAGGAAGATCCTGCAGACCAGGGATCCTGATCCTGCCTCTGGGCTCAGGCTCTGCCACTGGTCAGCCTTTGAGCTTGGGCCAGTTACAGAGGAGGCTCTGGAAGTGATCACCAATGGCCCTTCCGGCTCTGACGCTGAGTCTAAATCAGGCTCATCACTTGGCTCTAGCTGTGATTCACCTTTCCCTTCCAGGAGCAACTCTTTTTCCAGCCCTCAGACACGAGAAGAAGCAGGGGTCTTGGAAAGGGTGGGGAAAGTATATGCCACGTGAGTGTGCACAATAAAGATGTTATTCCCTTGGAAATAAGCTGGAGAGCGGCGGGGGTGGACGGTGAAAAGGGGTGCCGAGTGAGGACTCCGAAAAGCCAAGATGCAAGGAACACTGTAATGAGGTCACGACTGTCGCAGCGAAAATGAGCTGGACATCTGCTGCTGGGGGAAGGGGGAGCGTCCCGCATTTCTGTTTGGAGAAAGTCTCTTCCTGCACTCTCTGGCACCCCTTCTCCACCTAGCCCCACACCTTTCAAATGCTCCCAGGCCCTCCTCACGGAAGAGCCCGTGTCCCTGCCTCCTCCGTGGTCCTGTCTGAAACCATGAGGATTGTTTCCAAGCTGACTCACACCACTAATGTCAGGGAGCCGTGTCACACGGCGCTGGGCTCTGCAAGCTGTTGCTTGCGCGGTCGCTGCGGCAGCCGCCACCGCTCCCCCGCGGGTGCACCAGGGTCCGCTCGTGGGGCGGGGGGTGGGGCGGGGCCTGGGCGGAGCCCGCCCCCTCGGCGCGACAGCCCCGCCCCTCCCTCCCTCCCTCCCCCACGGACCGCAATGATTTAGAAGTTCAGGAATCCCACGTGACGTCACCGGGGGGGTGATGTAATGCACTCTAAATAGAATGTATTGTAATCTTTGCTCAGTCCAACGTGGTCCCTTCACCCGGGCTCCGCTCTTGCCTTCTCCACACTTGTTTGGTAAGTTCCTAAAAATACGGCTGGGCCACTTCTGGGGCTTTTGCATTTAACCACTTTTGTTGCACTTGCCGCGGGAGCCGTCTCGGGAGCGTACTTGTTTGCAGGGGTTGGTTCTCGGCAGCCGCCGCGAGGTTACTTGGTCCAGTGGGCAGGTCGCAGGGCACGGAGTAGGGAAGATGCGATGCATTTTTTTGGAGGATGATCTGTGTTTGTAAACACTTTGGCGGGTCAGAGGGAAGTCCGGCCCCAAATGCTGGTGGACTGTGGAATCGGCCGTTGTCCTAAGGCTGCCCTAGAGACCCCACGCCGTGTCCGTCCCGGAGCGCGTCTTGGCCGCCGCGCCGTGCGACTGGAGGGATGCTAACCTGGAGTGAGCGCCGTGTCCGCCCCGGCGTGCGTGCGTGCGTGCGTGTGTAGGAGCGCGCGTGTGTTTCCCTGACACGGGAAACAGTTATGAATCGGGGGCGTGTGTGTTTGCCTCCGGAGACCTGGCAAGGTGCGGAACCCTCCAGAAGTGCGGTCAAGCGGCGGCGGCGAGCCAGGAACCTCCCCGCGCGTCCCCAACTTCCCGGTGATGCGTCGGAACCCCAGGAGAAAGTTTGCAAACTTCCAGCGGGCGCGGCGAGGACGGTCGGGTCACCTAGGGGGCGGACCGGCGAGCAAAAGCGGGGCTAGCTCCCTCCTGGGAGCCAAGCCTGCTGCTGCCACCTCTTCCGCAGCGCAGGTGGTGGGCGCGCGCGCCGGGGGAGGGGACATCGCCCTTGGAGGGCACTTGGCTTTCACTCCAGGCATGGAAGGCTGGAGAGTGGCGAGGCTTTCCTCGTCTTCACTCCCGCAGCCGCCTCTTGCCTCCGTCCGGTCCTCGCTGGCATCATTACCTCTTCCCCGCCGCTGCCCCAAATGACAGCTCCCGCTTTTGACGCGGCGGCGGAGCCTTCCGTTGCACCACATTCTCCACGAAATCGCTTAAAACTTTTCACGACGTTCTTAGAGGGGCAAGACGCACAAGGAACCAAGACGTATTCTCCCGGCGGCTGCATCCCGCTTTTCTTTTGCCATAGATGTATTTGGGGGGTCGGGGGAGGGAGGAGGTTGTCTAGTAGATAAAGCCTCGCATCTGCTCCACCCCAACTTTCCCTGAACAAGTGCCGCCCCCACTTGAGACTTGTTCAAGGCCAAGAACTGAAGTGGGGCCACTTGTGTGTTTCGTTGTCAGAGTCCGAAGAGTGTTTGATTTTTATTTTTCCCTCCCTCTCTGACATGTGTCAAGGAATAAAGGCTGGATACAGGTTTCCCATTACGTCATTCTGCAGGCGGGTCAGAGGGAAGTCCGGCCCCAAATGCTGGTGGACTGTGGAATCGGCCGTTGTCCTAAGGCTGCCCTAGAGACCCCACGCCGTGTCCGTCCCGGAGCGCGTCTTGGCCGCCGCGCCGTGCGACTGGAGGGATGCTAACCTGGAGTGAGCGCCGTGTCCGCCCCGGCGTGCGTGCGTGCGTGCGTGTGTAGGAGCGCGCGTGTGTTTCCCTGACACGGGAAACAGTTATGAATCGGGGGCGTGTGTGTTTGCCTCCGGAGACCTGGCAAGGTGCGGAACCCTCCAGAAGTGCGGTCAAGCGGCGGCGGCGAGCCAGGAACCTCCCCGCGCGTCCCCAACTTCCCGGTGATGCGTCGGAACCCCAGGAGAAAGTTTGCAAACTTCCAGCGGGCGCGGCGAGGACGGTCGGGTCACCTAGGGGGCGGACCGGCGAGCAAAAGTGGGGCTAGCTCCCTCCTGGGAGCCAAGCCTGCTGCTGCCACCTCTTCCGCAGCGCAGGTGGTGGGCGCGCGCGCCGGGGGAGGGGACATCGCCCTTGGAGGGCACTTGGCTTTCACTCCAGGCATGGAAGGCTGGAGAGTGGCGAGGCTTTCCTCGTCTTCACTCCCGCAGCCGCCTCTTGCCTCCGTCCGGTCCTCGCTCGCATAATTAGCTCTGCCCCGCCGCTGCCCCAAATGACAGCTCCCGCTTTTGACGCGGCGGCGGAGCCTTCCGTTGCACCACATTCTCCACGAAATCGCTTAAAACTTTTCACGACGTTCTTAGAGGGGCAAGACGCACAAGGAACCAAGACGTATTCTCCCGGCGGCTGCATCCCGCTTTTCTTTTGCCATAGATGTATTTGGGGGGTCGGGGGAGGGAGGAGGTTGTCTAGTAGATAAAGCCTCGCATCTGCTCCACCCCAACTTTCCCTGAACAAGTGCCGCCCCCACTTGAGACTTGTTCAAGGCCAAGAACTGAAGTGGGGCCACTTGTGTGTTTCGTTGTCAGAGTCCGAAGAGTGTTTGATTTTTATTTTTCCCTCCCTCTCTGACATGTGTCAAGGAATAAAGGCTGGATACAGGTCCATTACGTCATTCTGCAGGCCAATAAGTATTTGATTAACAGCTTCAGATACTCAAGGGTTGGGGGCTTGCAAGTGCTGACAAAGCAACGATGTTTTCCATCCCCAACCCCCAACATACTCCTACGATGGTCGATTCCCTAGGTATCCTTATTGCCCTCTCCTCCCAGATCCCTCCTTCTCCACCCCCTCTCCCGCCCACACCGTTCTCACTCGGGCCCGCCTCCGCCTTTCACTGCTTTCCCTGGGGGCGATCGCCGTCCCTGGAGTGTGGATAAGAGCTTCTGGTGGTTGAGGGAAGCGCAGAACCTGATCAGCGCACACACTCGGCCCTTTTCTGTTATTTCAGAAAGTCACCAGCGAGCCCTCTTCTCAAAAATGCTCAACTCTGATAGAAAAGGCATCTCAGGACACGTTTAGAGACACTAGGGTAATACTAAGTCCCTGTGGTGACTGAGGAGAACAACACACGCACACTGCAAGCAAAGTGCTTAATTTTACAGAGCGCTTTCCTCAGGCAGACCGGTTATCCGAAGAGGGATGACTGAGGGTGCTGACTAAATTAGATTTAGCTGGAAGGCTCAATATGAAACATTTCATTTCCAAAGTGAGGGGATGTGAGTCTTTGAACCCAAAATATCATACAGTAAAGTGGTGCGTGTTCCTTTTTTTTCTCTTTCCCTTACGTTTCTATATTTAAAGAGTAAGTGAAATACGTAAGTCATTGAATTGAGTCAGAATCCCCTTATCTGGCAGTTGAAATAAAAATACTCTGTATGACATGGTTAAGAGATAAAAGTAAAAACTTGAAGTGAGGGTGGGGCTGCTGTGTGTAGCCGCAATTAAAGAAAAGATTTCTTAATAGACTTTTGGATGGAGGGGTGCAGAAGAGCTGAGTGCTCTCTGATTTGGAGTTGTTGAAAGCCAAATAAAGGAAAATTTATATGCTGAGTATGTGGGAATTTCTTGAAGAACACATGTTTTGTTATAATCAGATCCACTTTCTTCAGAGTGAAAGCCATGCTGTAGAGTAGGCATTTGTGAAACTCCTGTCTGGGGTCTAATTGACATCCTTCCCAAGTTTGTGTCAGTGTTTATTATTTATTCACATCCAGAGATGAAATAGTATAACCCCTACACAATACTCAAGCATCTTAAAGGGTTGGGGCTTGCAAGTGCTGACAAAGCAACGATGTTTTCCATCCCCAACCCCCAACATACTCCTACGATGGTCGATTCCCTAGGTATCCTTATTGCCCTCTCCTCCCAGATCCCTCCTTCTCCACCCCCTCTCCCGCCCACACCGTTCTCACTCGGGCCCGCCTCCGCCTTTCACTGCTTTCCCTGGGGGCGATCGCCGTCCCTGGAGTGTGGATAAGAGCTTCTGGTGGTTGAGGGAAGCGCAGAACCTGATCAGCGCACACACTCGGCCCTTTTCTGTTATTTCAGAAAGTCACCAGCGAGCCCTCTTCTCAAAAATGCTCAACTCTGATAGAAAAGGCATCTCAGGACACGTTTAGAGACACTAGGGTAATACTAAGTCCCTGTGGTGACTGAGGAGAACAACACACGCACACTGCAAGCAAAGTGCTTAATTTTACAGAGCGCTTTCCTCAGGCAGACCGGTTATCCGAAGAGGGATGACTGAGGGTGCTGACTAAATTAGATTTAGCTGGAAGGCTCAATATGAAACATTTCATTTCCAAAGTGAGGGGATGTGAGTCTTTGAACCCAAAATATCATACAGTAAAGTGGTGCGTGTTCCTTTTTTTTCTCTTTCCCTTACGTTTCTATATTTAAAGAGTAAGTGAAATACGTAAGTCATTGAATTGAGTCAGAATCCCCTTATCTGGCAGTTGAAATAAAAATACTCTGTATGACATGGTTAAGAGATAAAAGTAAAAACTTGAAGTGAGGGTGGGGCTGCTGTGTGTAGCCGCAATTAAAGAAAAGATTTCTTAATAGACTTTTGGATGGAGGGGTGCAGAAGAGCTGAGTGCTCTCTGATTTGGAGTTGTTGAAAGCCAAATAAAGGAAAATTTATATGCTGAGTATGTGGGAATTTCTTGAAGAACACATGTTTTGTTATAATCAGATCCACTTTCTTCAGAGTGAAAGCCATGCTGTAGAGTAGGCATTTGTGAAACTCCTGTCTGGGGTCTAATTGACATCCTTCCCCAAGTTTGTGTCAGTGTTTATTATTTATTCACATCCAGAGATGAAATAGTATAACCCCCTACACAATACTCAAGCATCTAAAATGTTAAAACTTCTTGTTCGTGATGCATACATAGACCTAAAGGGGAAAATGGCCTGGGTCACCAGCATTGGAGAGTGTGATTAATGATCAGTGATTTAGTGATCAGTGATTAGTGGTTTTATTCAAACTGTTACCTCTGACCAGAAGCACACATCAGAGGATTAACAGGCTCTTTAGATAAATGCTCATTAGTGGAAGGGGAAAAGCAAAGATAATAGGCATGCACCCAGGGACAACTTTCGAAGAAAATCATTCTCCGTCTTCAGAATAATAAGCTCTATTAACAGAAAGCCCTTTTAATTTAAAACTTGCTTTTATCTTGTAAATCAAAGTTAGATGTAGAAGTTTGTAGTGCCATTATAACCTAAATTTTCCCATATCCACTAGATGTGGATTATCTCAGTAGCGATATTTTTTTTTTATTTAAATAAACAATTGGACCTTTAGAGCAGCTGAACCCTGACAAGTCCTTAAGTGCCAGGGTTTGAAGGTGTCCCCTTTCCAGAATGGAGAGTGCGGCTTGCTAACTAGATGGCGCAGTGTTATTTGGTGTTTGCTCTGCTGTGTGATGTAGGAGTCTAAAGGAGCAAGTAGCTGCTTGCGGGGTGTTCTTCAACACTTATAACAGAGTTGATTCTGTGTAGGATTGGAGGCTAGACAGTTCTACAAGTTTTTAGTCACAGTTTCCATGTCAGTTAAATCTGGGGAGTTCAAGGCTACTGGAAAAATCGGTCTCATTTCTAAAAGAAACTTAGAACCAGGAAGGAGAGGAGGTGCAGGAGTCCAGGAGGTGCCTCCAGGTTGCAGAAGTGATTGTAAAATACCAGATCTGTTCTTTTTTTTCTCTTTTACTAAGAGCTAGTTTCTCAGTGTTGTGGTCTGAGCTACTGAGGCAAATACTCAAAGCATTACTTTCTTCCTAATCTTGCTGTTGAAAGAGACGTTACTAGAAAGAAAGGAAGGGAAAACTATTTGGTGGCTGCAGGAAGAAACACGTTGCTGATTTTATTCTACAGATAATGGTAAGATGATGTTTATTACACTTATTAAGCAGAAAGGAAACTTTGCAATTGGTTCCAGGAGAATGATCTGTTTCATAGAGGAGATTCATGGAATTCTTACTTGACACTTACTTTTAATGTTGTTTTTGTAATTTCCTGGGACTTGATAACATTTTATGTGGCAGGTTTTGTATATGTTTGTGTGTGTGAACTGGACCATTATTTCCTGGGTAAAATAATGTTCATGATCACGGGTACTGTAGTGGGAGAGCTATAAAACATGTTAAATAATATGCCAGGTAAGAATTCTCTTTCACCCCCAAACTTTCATGAATCACTTCTGTAGTACTTATGTTTTCATTAAAAAAAGGAGTTCTTTAAAAAAGAAACGTACAAATTAAAAATAAAACAAACAGAAAGCTATCCTAGATGAGTATTTTCCTAAAGAAGGATGCTATTGATTGAATATCAGCTATTACTTTAGTTATAAAACTAAAAAGAAAACAATAAAAGAACTCTTCGTACTTTCCTTTAAGTTTTCTCATTTTCCTTTGTAGCATGTTATATAGATATCATATTTAAATCCCAGCTGATTCATAGTAATTTTTTTTTGCCCCCTCCCCCTATAGCAATTTTTATTTTTCAACTTTGCTCAGACTAAACATGTTTACTCAGTTGGTCATATTTCAAAGCCAGCTAGTTTTGAATGTAAGTTGCTGATACCCACAAATTGCCTGTCAATTGGAAGTCAGTTGTGACCTTATATAATTTATATATCGCAGATAGTTCCTTAGAACATTCCTACAGAAAAGTGGAAGCAGTTCTTTTGTTTTTATATCTTTGTGGTGCTGTAGCTTTTATTTGCATAAGAGGTTCAATGAATGGTAGCTTGTCAGAGATTTTTCTTGTATAACTTTTCAATTATAGTAAGCTGAAGATTTTGGTTACAGTTTTACCTGAGATGTTGGAACTGAGGCAAATACTCAAAGCATTACTTTCTTCCTAATCTTGCTGTTGAAAGAGCGTTACTAGAAAGAAAGGAAGGGAAAACTATTTGGTGGCTGCAGGAAGAAACACGTTGCTGATTTTATTCTACAGATAATGGTAAGATGATGTTTATTACACTTATTAAGCAGAAAGGAAACTTTGCAATTGGTTCCAGGAGAATGATCTGTTTCATAGAGGAGATTCATGGAATTCTTACTTGACACTTACTTTTAATGTTGTTTTTGTAATTTCCTGGGACTTGATAACATTTTATGTGGCAGGTTTTGTATATGTTTGTGTGTGTGAACTGGACCATTATTTCCTGGGTAAAATAATGTTCATGATCACGGGTACTGTAGTGGGAGAGCTATAAAACATGTTAAATAATATGCCAGGTAAGAATTCTCTTTCACCCCCAAACTTTCATGAATCACTTCTGTAGTACTTATGTTTTCATTAAAAAAAGGAGTTCTTTAAAAAAGAAACGTACAAATTAAAAATAAAACAAACAGAAAGCTATCCTAGATGAGTATTTTCCTAAAGAAGGATGCTATTGATTGAATATCAGCTATTACTTTAGTTATAAAACTAAAAAGAAAACAATAAAAGAACTCTTCGTACTTTCCTTTAAGTTTTCTCATTTTCCTTTGTAGCATGTTATATAGATATCATATTTAAATCCCAGCTGATTCATAGTAATTTTTTTTTGCCCCCTCCCCCTATAGCAATTTTTATTTTTCAACTTTGCTCAGACTAAACATGTTTACTCAGTTGGTCATATTTCAAAGCCAGCTAGTTTTGAATGTAAGTTGCTGATACCCACAAATTGCCTGTCAATTGGAAGTCAGTTGTGACCTTATATAATTTATATATACGCAGATAGTTCCTTAGAACATTCCTACAGAAAAGTGGAAGCAGTTCTTTTGTTTTTATATCTTTGTGGTGCTGTAGCTTTTATTTGCATAAGAGGTTCAATGAATGGTAGCTTGTCAGAGATTTTTCTTGTATAACTTTTCAATTATAGTAAGCTGAAGATTTTGGTTACAGTTACTTGTCAGTTTTCCATACCTGTGGATTCAAACCCAATCAATCGTGGACTGTCCATGGCTGTCCGTACTAATGTCAGGTTCCTGGTCTCCTGATTTCTTATTATAATTTGTTTTTTGGCAATGATGCATCACCTGTAGTAATTCCTTAGCATTCCTGTACTTTTTATTAAGCTAAACATTATTTTGTGGGGGTGTCGTATTCTCTGGATCATGATGTGAAGTTTGTGTCTGTAGTTGGTTTTCCTCTGGTTGTGCTGTTAGATTAAAACTGGGGACTTGAGTGGACTTATTTTTGTCATCTTCCCCGCCCCCCACCCCCCTTCTTCTTCACTTCAAAGCAGTGCTGTTAGCCACAAAATTAATATGATCATGGCTGGTGTTTCCCATCTATATGCTTCTTTGCTTCATACAAATTGGATTTCTACAGCAATTTAAGATCTTTTTTCAGAGGCAGCTTTCTTGGATGAAGATGGAACAATGATCTCAGTCAATTCATTATCTTGTCTAGTTTGACTACCAGTTGTATTATGGGAATCAACCAATGCTTTTATAAATTAGTGTTTAAAAATTTAAATCTAGGACTATTTCTCTGAATCCTATTTAAGAAAATTATACAATTGAGATAAGGTAATAAAGTTGGAGTGGGGGCCATGGCCCCAAATATTTAAATGTGAGAAAGAAGCACTTTCAGATATGCTAAGCAGACTTAAAGAACCTTTTTGTATTGCTATTTGTAACCTAAATAAGCTATCTACTTTATGGCATTGCTTTAAATAGAAACTCTGGCACTTTAAAAATGACATCATGTTTAATGTTTTCAACAAAGAATTCTTACATTTTGTAATTAGGGAAAAAATGGGCAATTAGTGTTTTTTTGAGGATCCATTAGTATTCCATTTATATATCGCAGATAGTTCCTTAGAACATTCCTACAGAAAAGTGGAAGCAGTTCTTTTGTTTTTATATCTTTGTGGTGCTGTAGCTTTTATTTGCATAAGAGGTTCAATGAATGGTAGCTTGTCAGAGATTTTTCTTGTATAACTTTTCAATTATAGTAAGCTGAAGATTTTGGTTACAGTTACTTGTCAGTTTTCCATACCTGTGGATTCAAACCCAATCAATCGTGGACTGTCCATGGCTGTCCGTACTAATGTCAGGTTCCTGGTCTCCTGATTTCTTATTATAATTTGTTTTTTGGCAATGATGCATCACCTGTAGTAATTCCTTAGCATTCCTGTACTTTTTATTAAGCTAAACATTATTTTGTGGGGGTGTCGTATTCTCTGGATCATGATGTGAAGTTTGTGTCTGTAGTTGGTTTTCTTCTGGTTGTGCTGTTAGATTAAAACTGGGGACTTGAGTGGACTTATTTTTGTCATCTTCCCCGCCCCCCACCCCCCTTCTTCTTCACTTCAAAGCAGTGCTGTTAGCCACAAAATTAATATGATCATGGCTGGTGTTTCCCATCTATATGCTTCTTTGCTTCATACAAATTGGATTTCTACAGCAATTTAAGATCTTTTTTCAGAGGCAGCTTTCTTGGATGAAGATGGAACAATGATCTCAGTCAATTCATTATCTTGTCTAGTTTGACTACCAGTTGTATTATGGGAATCAACCAATGCTTTTATAAATTAGTGTTTAAAAATTTAAATCTAGGACTATTTCTCTGAATCCTATTTAAGAAAATTATACAATTGAGATAAGGTAATAAAGTTGGAGTGGGGGCCATGGCCCCAAATATTTAAATGTGAGAAAGAAGCACTTTCAGATATGCTAAGCAGACTTAAAGAACCTTTTTGTATTGCTATTTGTAACCTAAATAAGCTATCTACTTTATGGCATTGCTTTAAATAGAAACTCTGGCACTTTAAAAATGACATCATGTTTAATGTTTTCAACAAAGAATTCTTACATTTTGTAATTAGGGAAAAAATGGGCAATTAGTGTTTTTTTGAGGATCCATTAGTATTCCATTGTTGGGAACCATAAATCATGGATTTAATGTAAGAAAAGAGAAGAAAGAGAGAGATGGCTTTTATAAGTTTCCACGTAATACTGATAATACTGTTACAGAAGAAAAAGTAAAATTTTTGAAACTTTTATGGAGACTTTGGAACCTTCCAAATACAACTTTAAAAGTTTAGGTTAAATTTATGAATATATAAGATGTTACAGTAACATTTCCATATTTCTTATCTCCAAGCTCACTTTTTGCCTGTTTATGTTTTCTGAGAAACAGATCAAAATCAACATTAACACTTTAAAAATGCATATTTTAGCTGCTTCCTTCTGCTTTCTCAAGGTTCATATTTGTCATCTCTACCCTAAAATTAACAAGGATTGAAAACTGCCATGTTGGCATTTGGCTTTAACTAACCGTAGTAAGCGTTCCTTTTGGCTAAGGGGTTCTGATGTGAGAAAGTCTTGTGCGATAACATTAGGGAGAACTGGAGTTGGGGCAGGGGTGTGTCTTTAGACCAACTTCATCACTTTGTAGAAGACAGCCTCTGGTTTGGTGGCTCTCCTGGCTCATGTAAGGCCCAGAGTTGGGGAGTGCCAAACCCAGCCTAGAAGCAGGATACCTATCTCTAGGCCAAGTGGTCTTTCCCTGTGTCAGGTCGCCATAAATGCCCTTGTCCTGAAGGAAACATAACCCATGGCTTCGGATGCTTTGCTCTTTTCAAGCCTTTTTCATCACTAACCTTTCAATCACAGATTTTTTAATCAGATCTTTTGAATGAATGCCTTGACCACATACTGTAGTTTTTATTCTGGTTATTCTTATATATCTGCAATGTGAGTTTTTCCTAATACTGGCCTCCCTATTTGAAAGCCACTCTTCTTTGTCAACCACTGTAATTAGGCATGCCCTATAAAACCACACAATCCAGATTTCATTTGAGACTAAAAACCAGGCAGCGCTGAAGATGGTCTATAGGACCATCTCTGAATAAGGCATTAACTTTCTTTACTTCCTAGCCTTTCTTTTTCATCTCTGGGGAAATAATCCACAAAATATTCTTAAAGTTAAAATACCTCTATCTTTCTTTTGTTGAGTAGAGTATCAGGTGCTATTTTCTCTCTGGCAGATATGCTTTTGTCTAAGATCTGTCTATAGTACCCAAAAAAAAAATTTTTGAAACTTTTATGGAGACTCTGGAACCTTCCAAATACAACTTTAAAAGTTTAGGTTAAATTTATGAATATATAAGATGTTACAGTAACATTTCCATATTTCTTATCTCCAAGCTCACTTTTTGCCTGTTTATGTTTTCTGAGAAACAGATCAAAATCAACATTAACACTTTAAAAATGCATATTTTAGCTGCTTCCTTCTGCTTTCTCAAGGTTCATATTTGTCATCTCTACCCTAAAATTAACAAGGATTGAAAACTGCCATGTTGGCATTTGGCTTTAACTAACCGTAGTAAGCGTTCCTTTTGGCTAAGGGGTTCTGATGTGAGAAAGTCTTGTGCGATAACATTAGGGAGAACTGGAGTTGGGGCAGGGGTGTGTCTTTAGACCAACTTCATCACTTTGTAGAAGACAGCCTCTGGTTTGGTGGCTCTCCTGGCTCATGTAAGGCCCAGAGTTGGGGAGTGCCAAACCCAGCCTAGAAGCAGGATACCTATCTCTAGGCCAAGTGGTTTTTCCCCTGTGTCAGGTCGCCATAAATGCCCTTGTCCTGAAGGAAACATAACCCATGGCTTCGGATGCTTTGCTCTTTTCAAGCCTTTTTCATCACTAACCTTTCAATCACAGATTTTTTAATCAGATCTTTTGAATGAATGCCTTGACCACATACTGTAGTTTTTATTCTGGTTATTCTTATATATCTGCAATGTGAGTTTTTCCTAATACTGGCCTCCCTATTTGAAAGCCACTCTTCTTTGTCAACCACTGTAATTAGGCATGCCCTATAAAACCACACAATCCAGATTTCATTTGAGACTAAAAACCAGGCAGCGCTGAAGATGGTCTATAGGACCATCTCTGAATAAGGCATTAACTTTCTTTACTTCCTAGCCTTTCTTTTTCATCTCTGGGGAAATAATCCACAAAATATTCTTAAAGTTAAAATACCTCTATCTTTCTTTTTGTTGAGTAGAGTATCAGGTGCTATTTTCTCTCTGGCAGATATGCTTTTGTCTAAGATCTGTCTATAGTACATTATCTTTCCAGGCTGATGTATATGAATGAGAGTGTTTAGAGGTGAATATTACTACACAGGGAGTGAGTTGGACCTGGAAGTATGCTCTTTGAGGTTTGACTGGCAAAATTTGCCTAATCATAGCTAATAGAAATCATACATGCAACATAGGGGGCTCCAGAGCACCAGACATTTGATTCAAGATGACGTTTTGGTTTTGCCGTATTTAGGATAGAGCACAAGAATATCTCAACAGAAATCTTGAATGCATCTACTGTATGTGTTGTTTGGCTTGACCCATAGTTTTTCTTTCCAGCTCTTTGCATGAACATTTTATATCAGAATTCAGGTCTCTTTTATTCTTTGATTACACTGAGGAGCCCCTGTGTTGCATATATTTCTCAAATATAACACATTTCAGCCAGTTTTATGCAAGTCTCTCTCTGCTGGCTTCCCAAGAGGGGGAAAAAACCACATGCAACAAAAAACATCTTTGTTTTTGTTTGAATTAGCTGATTATTAGAAGAAATACATTTCATCTCCATTTGCCAGATCTGGTGGGACCATTTTATTTTATCAAAACAAGATTTTCCTTAAGCCAGCTGTGACGCTGTTTGGCTTCAGAATGACCAAATATTAATCCATGTAGCAGAGGTAGAAGGCTTTGAGGATAAAGTCCACTTCTAGAAAGATACCTAGGTAGGATGATGTATGTCATTAGGAAGAGCCTGGTTTGCCTCCCTGCAATGACAACATTGTCCAGAGAAACATTGCCTTTGGGAGGAAAGAAAATATTACAGGCTCAGGCTTCTAAATTCTGAGCTGAGACTGGGATGCATTGCTGAAGATGGCCTTTGGGGGGCTGAGGGTCTCTGGGCTTATTTATTAAACTACAGCAGCCTAAAACTTGCCCATCTACGTCTTAAAAGCCTTAATGATCTTCTTTATTTATTTTCTGCGTTTTCCTTAGGCTAATGTTTTTCCAGATTTAATTTTTGCATCCATTCTAGTGGACTTTCATGAGTAAACCTACTATAACCAAGCACAAGTGTGTGCACAGCAGAGAGGGGGCATTTTTCCATAAAGGAAATAGATTCCATATCAAATCTTAGAGGAGACAATCAGCAAGACAAAGGGAGAGAGGTTTCTGAAATCCTATTGGTGGCATCCTGGGCTCTGCCATTCTTAGCTCCTCAGCAGTCGGCTTTAAGGCAACAGGCAAAACCTGAGGCCAGAAGCGGGAGAGAGGGCTCAAGGGCCCAAAGTACGACCTTAAACTCACTGTACTTCTCTGCTCAGAGCACCAGACATTTGATTCAAGATGACGTTTTGGTTTTGCCGTATTTAGGATAGAGCACAAGAATATCTCAACAGAAATCTTGAATGCATCTACTGTATGTGTTGTTTGGCTTGACCCATAGTTTTTCTTTCCAGCTCTTTGCATGAACATTTTATATCAGAATTCAGGTCTCTTTTATTCTTTGATTACACTGAGGAGCCCTGTGTTGCATATATTTCTCAAATATAACACATTTCAGCCAGTTTTATGCAAGTCTCTCTCTGCTGGCTTCCCAAGAGGGGGAAAAAACCACATGCAACAAAAAACATCTTTGTTTTTGTTTGAATTAGCTGATTATTAGAAGAAATACATTTCATCTCCATTTGCCAGATCTGGTGGGACCATTTTATTTTATCAAAACAAGATTTTCCTTAAGCCAGCTGTGACGCTGTTTGGCTTCAGAATGACCAAATATTAATCCATGTAGCAGAGGTAGAAGGCTTTGAGGATAAAGTCCACTTCTAGAAAGATACCTAGGTAGGATGATGTATGTCATTAGGAAGAGCCTGGTTTGCCTCCCTGCAATGACAACATTGTCCAGAGAAACATTGCCTTTGGGAGGAAAGAAAATATTACAGGCTCAGGCTTCTAAATTCTGAGCTGAGACTGGGATGCATTGCTGAAGATGGCCTTTGGGGGGCTGAGGGTCTCTGGGCTTATTTATTAAACTACAGCAGCCTAAAACTTGCCCATCTACGTCTTAAAAGCCTTAATGATCTTCTTTATTTATTTTCTGCGTTTTCCTTAGGCTAATGTTTTTCCAGATTTAATTTTTGCATCCATTCTAGTGGACTTTCATGAGTAAACCTACTATAACCAAGCACAAGTGTGTGCACAGCAGAGAGGGGGCATTTTTCCATAAAGGAAATAGATTCCATATCAAATCTTAGAGGAGACAATCAGCAAGACAAAGGAAAGAGAGGTTTCTGAAATCCTATTGGTGGCATCCTGGGCTCTGCCATTCTTAGCTCCTCAGCAGTCGGCTTTAAGGCAACAGGCAAAACCTGAGGCCAGAAGCGGGAGAGAGGGCTCAAGGGCCCAAAGTACGACCTTAAACTCACTGTACTTCTCTGCTTCAGTGTCTTCATTTGTGATTAGAGTGTTGGTCTTGACCAACACTGTCCAACCGCAGAAACCACAAATGCAAGATGCATATGTGATTTTAAGTGTTCCTGTAGGCACATTAAAACTATATAAAAAAAAGATGATGTTAATGCTTAATAATTTTATTTAACCCAGCATATCTGAGATCTTATCAACATACGATCAATGTAGCAATGTTGGTGAGTTACTTGGTGATTTAGGGAGGTAGTAGATCTTTGAAATCCTGTGTGTGTTTACAATTAGCACACAATTCAGTTCAGACTAGTCAGATTTCAAGTGCTCACAAGTCACGTTTCATGGACCAGTGACTCTGGTATTGGGCAATGTAAGTCTATAGGCTGTATCAGTGGTTGTAAATCCTGGCAGCCCAATAGGACCATCTGTGTAGTTTATTAAAAAAAAAAAAAACCAAAAAACTAATACTTTCTCTGTTCCCTCCATTCTGATATAATTGGTTTGAGGTGGGGACCTGGGCCTCTATATTTTTTAAAAGTTCCAGAAATGCTTGTAAAGTTTAGCCAGGGTTGAGAACTGCAATTCTAACCGATCGCTGAGGAATCTTCTACTCTAATATTCCATGATTCTATTTAAGGAAAGAGCTCACAGTGAAGCATTCAGAGTTCAAAGGGCAGCAAGTGGTTGTTATCGGTGTGCTGCACGCTGCAAAACATGTTTAAGACAATGTCATTAATACAAATTAAAATGCGAAGATTTTAGAAGATAGTTCTTTGTATCACCAATGAGCTCCTTTTTGTGGAAGTTTCAACGTGGATTGTTTTAAGTGGTTTGCTTCCAGAGAAGTCTTAAGGTAGGATTTGGTTTGAACGCAGACTCTCCAAAACCCTCCATTTTGGAAAAGGCCAAGATCACCACTCTTCAGGTATTTTGCTAGCTTGCTTCTTTGCCCCAGATGCTGCTGCTTTCGCTCGTTTTGGAGAGATACTCTGACTCTTATTTTAAGACATCTGGATCCGCTTGTATTTCTTCCCTCTAAGCTTTTAACAAACTTTGTTTCAGACCAAACTTGCCTTCTGCTCATGTCAAAATGTTAGTTGCGACCACCTAGAATTAGTGCATTCATTCTATTTGTCATCCTTTAAGTATTAGAAAGGTCAGTATTTCTTAGTACACTTCAGAATGTTTTCCTTTAATGATTTTTTGAACAATATGCCAGCTTTAGCATTTGGTAAATGATGCAAAGAACTCCCCCGGAACACAAAAATAATAATTTGCAAACTCCTCACCTGTCTTCTTTTGAAATCAACACACAGCATTGTTCATGGAGAGGAGAGACCTCTGGGACGGTCCCTAGTGAATTCACGTTGCTGAGTGCCTCTGCATCCCCGCATTCCTGAGTCATTTCACTCCGAACCTCTCTCCTGATCCCCTGCATAGCAGACTGGCTCCAAGTATATGTCTCTCTGACAGTGGGCTCTTAAAACCTGACTTTAAACCATTTTTAGGTACAAAACTACATGTTTCTCTACATTTCATAGTGATAACGTTTGTGTTTTCTATCATATCACTCACAGGGAGAATTTTAAACCTCCCTTCATTAACACATAGCACTGACTCGCATTTTATAGGTGGGGAAGCTGAGAGATCATCATTGTGTTAGTTAATCAGGAGTGATCAGTGTGAGCAAAAAGTTGACATTTATTAGTGCCTAAATGTATAAGTACTGCTCTGGAAGGTGTTTCAACCAGTCAAGGATTGTTTTAAGGCAGCAAGTGGTTGTTATCGGTGTGCTGCACGCTGCAAAACATGTTTAAGACAATGTCATTAATACAAATTAAAATGCGAAGATTTTAGAAGATAGTTCTTTGTATCACCAATGAGCTCCTTTTTGTGGAAGTTTCAACGTGGATTGTTTTAAGTGGTTTGCTTCCAGAGAAGTCTTAAGGTAGGATTTGGTTTGAACGCAGACTCTCCAAAACCCTCCATTTTGGAAAAGGCCAAGATCACCACTCTTCAGGTATTTTGCTAGCTTGCTTCTTTGCCCCAGATGCTGCTGCTTTCGCTCGTTTTGGAGAGATACTCTGACTCTTATTTTAAGACATCTGGATCCGCTTGTATTTCTTCCCTCTAAGCTTTTAACAAACTTTGTTTCAGACCAAACTTGCCTTCTGCTCATGTCAAAATGTTAGTTGCGACCCCCTAGAATTAGTGCATTCATTCTATTTGTCATCCTTTAAGTATTAGAAAGGTCAGTATTTCTTAGTACACTTCAGAATGTTTTCCTTTAATGATTTTTTGAACAATATGCCAGCTTTAGCATTTGGTAAATGATGCAAAGAACTCCCCCGGAACACAAAAATAATAATTTGCAAACTCCTCACCTGTCTTCTTTTGAAATCAACACACAGCATTGTTCATGGAGAGGAGAGACCTCTGGGACGGTCCCTAGTGAATTCACGTTGCTGAGTGCCTCTGCACCCCCGCATTCCTGAGTCATTTCACTCCGAACCTCTCTCCTGATCCCCTGCATAGCAGACTGGCTCCAAGTATATGTCTCTCTGACAGTGGGCTCTTAAAACCTGACTTTAAACCATTTTTAGGTACAAAACTACATGTTTCTCTACATTTCATAGTGATAACGTTTGTGTTTTCTATCATATCACTCACAGGGAGAATTTTAAACCTCCCTTCATTAACACATAGCACTGACTCGCATTTTATAGGTGGGGAAGCTGAGAGATCATCATTGTGTTAGTTAATCAGGAGTGATCAGTGTGAGCAAAAAGTTGACATTTATTAGTGCCTAAATGTATAAGTACTGCTCTGGAAGGCTTCCAGTTGGGGAGTTCCCAATTGTGTATATTATTGCATTTGTCTTTGAATTTATAAATAGCATTTTTTTCTAATACTTTTCCATGTATTATTTGCACATCTATGATTTCTCTGTTAATAACTCTTACTTCCCAGCTTCAGGTTGCATGTACGGACCTGACTTGATAAACAAATACATACGGGTATATCAGTCTTTTACTTGGGATCAGTTCTGAAAGTTACATGGAGACATCTGTTACAAACCTGTGTTTTTGGTGGTATCCAGGGAAACTTTCTTCAGGCTACTTTATGACTGACTGTTCAAGTACTTTGTAGACAGACGATGAGCTTAAAGATGTGAGTTGTTTTAGGTATTCATGTATTGAGTAAGATAGACTCTAACCCTAGCTCCTGGATTGTCTTTAATAAAATATTTTAACTCTTGTTTTACCAGTGTCCTGTCTTCCCACTTGACTTAGAGCCCTCTGTTTTGGAGTAGTTGGTTTTTGTTCTCTCCTAGTAGTGACTAGGGTTAGACTTCCTCACTTGTAGTCTCTCTCTGTGCCTCTGTATCTTCAATGAGTGAGATACAAGCTGGGATTAATAGTGCAATCTGGGACCAGTGCCAGGGAGGGGGCACTTGCTTCCTTTTCTAAGCATTATACTAACCTTAAAGCATTCTTTTTTTTTTTTTTTAAGATTTATTTATTTATTTATTTTGGGCAGGGTTCCGGTTGGGGAGGGAGGGGAGCGGGCGGACCACTTCTGTTGGTCTTTCATTTCTCTATTTTCATCCGTCTTTGTTCTTTGGCTCCTGTGGGCCTCCCATCACGGTGGCGTCTGTCGTTGTAGAGCACCGGCTCTGGGTGCGTGCACTCCAGAGCTCTGGCTCGGTGATTGGACACATGGGTCCAGCCGCTCCACAGCACGTGGGATCTTCCCAGGCCAGGGATCCAACCGGCGCCCCTTGCACTGCAAGGCGGTGTCCTTACCCACTGGACCACCAGGGGAAGCCCCACGTTAAAGCATTTGTAATGCCCACACATATATGTGGTTGAACTTGTATATAAACAAAAAACCTTAGCCAACGAAGACCAGAATGTTACTAGCGTATATACTTTGTAAATGTGATTCGATTTTTCAGGATGCCCATGGATAAGTTGTTCCTCCTTTTGAGCAAGTATCTATTTGTTATATTCATTTAGATAAACATATTGGTGATTAGGGCTTCCTAGGTGGCGTTAGTGGTAAGGAACCCACCTGCCAATGCAGGAGACTTAAGAAATGTGGGTTCAATCTCTGGGTCAGGAAGATCCTCAGAGGGCATGGCAACCTACTCCAGTAATCTTGTGGACAGAGGAGCCTGGAGGACGGCAGTCTACAGGGTCACAAAGAGTCATACATGACTGAAGCAGTTTAGCAAGCACACGTGCATTGATTATTAAAAAAATATTGCTAGATTAAAAAAAATTGGAATCATCTTTATGACACCCTTCTTTCTAATAAGGCCTGTCTAAGCACAGATTGTTTACAGTTTCATCTTCCAGCTTTGTGAGGCTAGATGACTAACAACCACCATTCTTAGTTCTGTGTTGGTGGACGTCATCATAGATGATGGTGCAGTGTTTGGGCACCACAAAGAAGTATGTAATTTGAAATTGTGCTTTTTGCTAAATACCCATGCTACTCTCCAGAACATTCAACACGTTAAAAAAAAAAAAACAAAACAAAACAGTGATGTCGGGCTTCCCTGGTGGCCCAGTGGATAAAGAGTCCGCCTTGCAGTGCAAGGGGCACTGGTTCAGTGCCTGGCCCGGGAAGATCCCACATGCTGAGGAGCGGCTGAGCTGGTGTGTCCAGTTACAAGCCAGCACTTTGGAGTGCATGTGCCCAGAACCAGTGCTCTGCAATGAGAGAGGCCACTTCAAAGGAAGGCCCACACAGGCCAAAGAATGGAGATGGATGAAAACAAATGATGACTTAGAGGCCAAAAAATTAAAAAATGGTTAGAGATATTTAAAAAAAAACAGCGATGTCTGTCTGTTCTTTGGAGGTAGTGGCACTGGCAGACAAGCACAATTATTTTTTACATGTGCCTCAGAAACACAAAAATCAGAGAGGAAAAAATTATACGTAATTGCTTGATATGCCCTTTGGAAAGGACATTGTTAAGACAGAATAACCCTTTAACCCAAGATTTGTTTTTACTTTTTCTAGGAAATAGACTTTTTTTTTTTTTTTTAACTCCAGAAGCACGAAAACTATAGCATCTTAAAAGGAAGGCTATAGATGGATGCTTAATCTTTCTTTAAAACTTAACAGATATTTTAAGAGGTATATTTAGAAACTCATATATTCCTTTACATCATGCTAGTTATTTAATGTTTGTTGAAGAATAAAGGACTCTGGAGATTGGTTGCACAACAGTGTGAATATGCTGAACATTACTGAACTATGTACTTAGAAATTATTAACATAATGAATTTGATTATATGTATTTTGCCATATTTTAGAAAGCAAGGGATAAAGGTTGCTTGTACGCATTTGCAGAATGGAGAACTAGAATTCATAGACCTCTTGCTCCAACATGGTGTAATAGCTTTCGTGTCTTAATGGAGGAACACACATATAAAGAGGACTTTCATAGTTCAGGCCAATGCAGAGAGGTGACAGACGTGTGATGTGATTCTGACATATTGGATAATCAAGGAAGGACAGCAGCTAGGCACATGGCTCGGATTGCCTCTTTGCTAGAGACTAGCTCAGATCTAGGTGGATTCTATGTATAAAAAGCTGTATCATTTAGTTTGAAAAAATCACATACTATTTGGTATTATTTGAATCTCTCTGTTGACTTGATTGCTTTTCTCAGTGCAAGGATGTATTCAACTGTGAGCAATGAGAAAACATAGCGTTCGGTTTGTGTAAGGGAATATAACTCCGCCCCGTATCCCCCACTTTCCTTCCTTCATCAGCTATTTGTTAAGCATCTATTATGTGCCAGGTACTAGGGATACATAATCAAAAACCGACACAGTCCCTCTCCTCCCAGATCTTACTGGTAGGAGAGATGCCAAATGGGTCGTTGCAACAGAATGTTGTGGGAGGGTAAGGAGAGTAGGTCTGGTGGCAGAAAGCCCAGTGAGGGTGTCCCCGTGCCTTGCCAGGCAAGAGATGACAGTGGCTCGGGGTACATGTTGAAAGATGCAAAGCCATTTAAGAAGTAGGATCGACTCACCTGATGAGGAAAGGAGAGGGTTTACTCATTCTCAGGGAAGAGGGAGCCAGGCAGGAGAAGCCTAACCCAAGATTTGTTTTTACTTTTTCTAGGAAATAGACTTTTTTTTTTTTTTTTTAACTCCAGAAGCACGAAAACTATAGCATCTTAAAAGGAAGGCTATAGATGGATGCTTAATCTTTCTTTAAAACTTAACAGATATTTTAAGAGGTATATTTAGAAACTCATATATTCCTTTACATCATGCTAGTTATTTAATGTTTGTTGAAGAATAAAGGACTCTGGAGATTGGTTGCACAACAGTGTGAATATGCTGAACATTACTGAACTATGTACTTAGAAATTATTAACATAATGAATTTGATTATATGTATTTTGCCATATTTTAGAAAGCAAGGGATAAAGGTTGCTTGTACGCATTTGCAGAATGGAGAACTAGAATTCATAGACCTCTTGCTCCAACATGGTGTAATAGCTTTCGTGTCTTAATGGAGGAACACACATATAAAGAGGACTTTCATAGTTCAGGCCAATGCAGAGAGGTGACAGACGTGTGATGTGATTCTGACATATTGGATAATCAAGGAAGGACAGCAGCTAGGCACATGGCTCGGATTGCCTCTTTGCTAGAGACTAGCTCAGATCTAGGTGGATTCTATGTATAAAAAGCTGTATCATTTAGTTTGAAAAAATCACATACTATTTGGTATTATTTGAATCTCTCTGTTGACTTGATTGCTTTTCTCAGTGCAAGGATGTATTCAACTGTGAGCAATGAGAAAACATAGCGTTCGGTTTGTGTAAGGGAATATAACTCCGCCCCGTATCCCCCACTTTCCTTCCTTCATCAGCTATTTGTTAAGCATCTATTATGTGCCAGGTACTAGGGATACATAATCAAAAACCGACACAGTCCCTCTCCTCCCAGATCTTACTGGTAGGAGAGATGCCAAATGGGTCGTTGCAACAGAATGTTGTGGGAGGGTAAGGGAGAGTAGGTCTGGTGGCAGAAAGCCCAGTGAGGGTGTCCCCGTGCCTTGCCAGGCAAGAGATGACAGTGGCTCGGGGTACATGTTGAAAGATGCAAAGCCATTTAAGAAGTAGGATCGACTCACCTGATGAGGAAAGGGAGAGGGGTTTACTCATTCTCAGGGAAGAGGGAGCCAGGCAGGAGAAGCCTGACCCAGTAATAGAGTCTGGATTGTCTTTTGTGGTAGTAGAGGAGGGGCGAGTTTCTGGCCCAGTGCCCCATGGGCTTGTGTCAGAGTCCTTGGAAGAGGACAGAAAATAACTGAACAAAAACTCAAAGAGCATTTATAACAACAAACCATAGTGCACTGGTTGGGTTGCAAGGCAATGGAGTTTTGGTCTTTTGTGTTAGAGAGAGAGGCACCCCCACCCCACCCCTCTGCCCAAGGCAGCCACATCTCTGGCACTCAGGGAGGTCCAGTGCATGACCAAGTATATTAGTTTCCTAGGGTTTCTGTCACCAAGTACCATATGCTTCGTGACTTAAGCAACAGAAATTCACTCTCACAATTCTGGAGGTTGAAAGTAAAAAGTGTTCATTGCTCAGTCATGCCCAACTGTTTGTGACCCCGTGGACCATACATCTAGCCTCTTCTGTGCATGGAATTCTCTAGGCAAAAATACTGGAGTAGGTTGCCATTCCCTTCTCCAGGGGATCTTCCTGACCATGGGACTGAGCCTGGGTCTCTTGCATTCTCAGGCAGATTCTTTGCCATCTGAGCCACCAGGGAAGCCCTAGAAGTCCCAGATCAAGGTGTCAGCAGGATTAGTTCCTTCTGAGGACTGTGGAGGAAAATGTTGCATGTCTCTCTCTGTTGACTTGATTGCCTCAGTGCAAGGATGTATTCAACTGTGCATGAAAACATAGCGTTCGGTTTGTGTAAGGGAATATAACTCCGCCCGTATCCCCACTTTCCTTCCTTCATCAGCTATTTGTTAAGCATCTATTATGTGCCAGGTACTAGGGATACATAATCAAAAACCGACACAGTCCCTCTCCTCCCAGATCTTACTGGTAGGAGAGATGCCAAATGGGTCGTTGCAACAGAATGTTGTGGGAGGGTAAGGGAGAGTAGGTCTGGTGGCAGAAAGCCCAGTGAGGGTGTCCCCGTGCCTTGCCAGGCAAGAGATGACAGTGGCTCGGGGTACATGTTGAAAGATGCAAAGCCATTTAAGAAGTAGGATCGACTCACCTGATGAGGAAAGGGAGAGGGGTTTACTCATTCTCAGGGAAGAGGGAGCCAGGCAGGAGAAGCCTGACCCAGTAATAGAGTCTGGATTGTCTTTTGTGGTAGTAGAGGAGGGGCGAGTTTCTGGCCCAGTGCCCCATGGGCTTGTGTCAGAGTCCTTGGAAGAGGACAGAAAATAACTGAACAAAAACTCAAAGAGCATTTATAACAACAAACCATAGTGCACTGGTTGGGTTGCAAGGCAATGGAGTTTTGGTCTTTTGTGTTAGAGAGAGAGGCACCCCCACCCCACCCCTCTGCCCAAGGCAGCCACATCTCTGGCACTCAGGGAGGTCCAGTGCATGACCAAGTATATTAGTTTCCTAGGGTTTCTGTCACCAAGTACCATATGCTTCGTGACTTAAGCAACAGAAATTCACTCTCACAATTCTGGAGGTTGAAAGTAAAAAGTGTTCATTGCTCAGTCATGCCCAACTGTTTGTGACCCCGTGGACCATACATCTAGCCTCTTCTGTGCATGGAATTCTCTAGGCAAAAATACTGGAGTAGGTTGCCATTCCCTTCTCCAGGGGATCTTCCTGACCATGGGACTGAGCCTGGGTCTCTTGCATTCTCAGGCAGATTCTTTGCCATCTGAGCCACCAGGGAAGCCCTAGAAGTCCCAGATCAAGGTGTCAGCAGGATTAGTTCCTTCTGAGGACTGTGGAGGAAAATTGTTGCATGTCTCTCTCTTTAGCTTTTAAATGCCTGTCTTCTGCCTGTGTCTCTTTCACCTTGTCTTCTTCCCCTGTGAGTTGTCTCTGTGTCTAAATTTCCCCTTTTTATAAATACACAAATCACACTTGATTAGGGCCCACCGTAAAGACCTCATCTTACTTTGACTACCTCTGTAAAGACTTTATCTCCTTGTAAAGTCCTATTCTAGGTTGCTGGAGATTTGGGAAACAATAATTCAGCCCCTAACATAAGTAAGTATGTCCATTGAGAAGGCAGTCCCCAGGGCAATTTAGTAGTGGGACCCTATGGGAGATGGCAGGTTGGGAGTTGTGTGAATCATAACCTGACATTTTTTAAAACACGTGTTTATGTAGTCATTGTCCTTGGTTAGGCCTTGAATTTGTCTTCAGAGTTTTTTGAAGAGCAATACCCAAAGGGCAGCACTAACTTTTAACCTTGAGAACAAAGAATGAAATATAACTGTAGTTTGTCACTCTGCCAAGCTTAAGAACCATTGTTTTGATGTGCTAGTATTTACTGACAAGAACAAAAGTCATCAGTTCCCATAAACAACAGACACACCACATTGAATGTAGATGTTTCAAAGCAGGAAGAAAAGTAATTGTACTTTTCTAATTGTTGATGGACAATTTATGCCTATGTACTACCTCTGTTTTACACAACGAAAGTGCAGAAGACACAATTTTAAAAAGACAAATAACCAATATAAAAATGGGCAAGGGATCTGAATTGTCAGTTTCTCAGAGATGATATACAAATGGCCAATAAGCACATGAAAAGATGTCACTAGCTTTCAGGGAAAACCACACTGAGATTCTACTTCATACCAACTAGGATGACTATAATAAAAAAGACCGACACTAGCCAATGTCAATGAAAAGGATGTCTCTAGGCAAAAATACTGGAGTAGGTTGCCATTCCCTTCTCCAGGGGATCTTCCTGACCATGGGACTGAGCCTGGGTCTCTTGCATTCTCAGGCAGATTCTTTGCCATCTGAGCCACCAGGGAAGCCCTAGAAGTCCCAGATCAAGGTGTCAGCAGGATTAGTTCCTTCTGAGGACTGTGGAGGAAAATTGTTGCATGTCTCTCTCTTTAGCTTTTAAATGCCTGTCTTCTGCCTGTGTCTCTTTCACCTTGTCTTCTTCCCCTGTGAGTTGTCTCTGTGTCTAAATTTCCCCTTTTTATAAATACACAAATCACACTTGATTAGGGCCCACCCTAAAGACCTCATCTTACTTTGACTACCTCTGTAAAGACTTTATCTCCTTGTAAAGTCCTATTCTAGGTTGCTGGAGATTTGGGAAACAATAATTCAGCCCCTAACATAAGTAAGTATGTCCATTGAGAAGGCAGTCCCCAGGGCAATTTAGTAGTGGGACCCTATGGGAGATGGCAGGTTGGGAGTTGTGTGAATCATAACCTGACATTTTTTAAAACACGTGTTTATGTAGTCATTGTCCTTGGTTAGGCCTTGAATTTGTCTTCAGAGTTTTTAGAAGAGCAATACCCAAAGGGCAGCACTAACTTTTAACCTTGAGAACAAAGAATGAAATATAACTGTAGTTTGTCACTCTGCCAAGCTTAAGAACCATTGTTTTGATGTGCTAGTATTTACTGACAAGAACAAAAGTCATCAGTTCCCATAAACAACAGACACACCACATTGAATGTAGATGTTTCAAAGCAGGAAGAAAAGTAATTGTACTTTTCTAATTGTTGATGGACAATTTATGCCTATGTACTACCTCTGTTTTACACAACGAAAGTGCAGAAGACACAATTTTAAAAAGACAAATAACCAATTTAAAAATGGGCAAGGGATCTGAATTGTCAGTTTCTCAGAGATGATATACAAATGGCCAATAAGCACATGAAAAGATGTCACTAGCTTTCAGGGAAAACCACACTGAGATTCTACTTCATACCAACTAGGATGACTATAATAAAAAAGACCGACACTAGCCAATGTCAATGAGGATGTGGAGAAGTAGGAGCCCTCGTACATTGCTGATAGGATTGTCAAATGGTATAGTCCCTTTGGAAGATGGTCTGGCATTTCCTCAAAATATTAAACATAAACCTTATAATACAGCAATTCTACTCCTTAATATACATCCAAGAGAATTGAAAACATGTCCACACAATAACTTGAATATAAATGTTCACTGGAGGGTTATTCACAATAGCCAACCATGGAAATAACCCAAAGTCAATCACTTGATGAGTGGATAAACAAAATGTGGTATATCTATATGTTGGAAAATCATTTGGCATAAGAAGAAATGAAGTAATGCTGCAAACTACAACATACATGAATCTTGAAAACCCTGTGCTGAGAAGCAAAAGCCAGACACAAAGGACTCCACATTCCATTAT
Organism: Tragulus kanchil; assembly: GCA_022376925.1. Classification (NCBI taxonomy): domain Eukaryota; kingdom Metazoa; phylum Chordata; class Mammalia; order Artiodactyla; family Tragulidae; genus Tragulus; species Tragulus kanchil. The sequence continues at coordinate 62,641,784 of JAIOJX010000030.1, forward strand.
TCGTTTATATGAAAGGTCCACAGTAGCCAAATCTATGGAGACAGAAGGTAGATTATTGGCTGCCTAGGACTGTGGGTGGGGCTGGGGACTCAGGAGTGACTACTGAGGGAAATGTGTTTTCTTCTTGAGATTATGAAAATCTTCTGAAATTGATTGTAGTGATGGTTGCACAAATCTATGACTATTCTAAGGTCATTGAGTTATAAGCTTTAAGTGGGTGAGTTGTATGATATGTGAATTATATGCCTCTAAGCTGTTAAAAAATCATGGAGAAAAACACATCATGGAGGAAAATACATGATGCTAAATTTAGTTAGAATATATGCCAAGTAGGGTATTTTGATCCAACAGCTTTTCTACACATTTGGGCTATATGAAGATGAGCTGTAGAGAAGGGTAATTAGGACCATTACAGGCCTTGGTAGTAGAAACAGTCAGCTACTAAAATTCTTCCAAGGTATACCATGTCTCCAGTCCATACTTCTATTCCCAGGCCATGAATCTTGACTTCCTACTTCACCTTGGCCATTTTTCTTAGGTAGGTTGCTACTGTTCCATAATTTTTAAATTGTTCTTATATGAACTATCCTCTTACCATTTCTCCTTCTAATATACCCATTTCAGTGGGGACCATCATCATCCCCTGAGCTCTCACTTGAATCTCCATGACAGTTGCTGACTCTGCCTTTTCCCTTGGCCATCATGACCATGCCACTGCCCAGTGTGCTTTGTCCTACACAAACCATTTCCTATGATCTGCATCCTTTTACCCTGACTTTCTTCTCCATTAATTTCTTCTCTGAACTGAAAATTGAGAAGAACAGAGTGATTTTTGAGTCTTTACTGAACCTCTTCTCTCGGTCTACCTTGTCAACTTCCTAACAAACCTCCCAAGGAGTTAGAGGTATTCTTTTTTATACATAAGGAAAGTGAGGTTCCAGGGTTATATCACAAGTCACATAATGTGGCAAACCCAGTTAGTGGAGGAGATGGAGTTTGGAACCGTTTGGTTGGTCCCTTAGTTCAGATTCTTTCCATTGTGGCTACTAAATGAATTTTTCTACGCTATGGCTCTGAACCTGTCATTTCCCTGCTGAGAGTCTTTATGAGCATTTGTTTTAAGGCTTCTAGGCCAACTTCAGCCACTGTCCCTATGGACCTTGTCCCTATTCAAGCCAGACCATAATCAACTCTTACTTGTGTTGAGTACCTCTCTGCCATGTTCAGAGTCTCATCTTCCTGGAATATCTGCTCTTGTCCTCTAAGACTTTACCTATGGAAACCTCATTTCTGAATCTCTCAAACCAAAGATTGAATGCACAATTAATTGAAGCTTTGTTAATACTTTTTCTTAGAATTAAAATATCTTCTATTGTGGTTGTTTTGGAGTTTGTCATAAATTCCTTCTTCTGGATCATCAGCTCCATCATAGCAGAAGTTGACTCTTTCTCAGTTTTGATTTCCCTCATGGAACCTAGCATAGAGTCCCTTACACAGAGTAGATGGTTAATTAGTCCTGAGTGAATTGATTATAGGGATACTCAAGCATTGTTCTTTGTCATAAATTTCCTGTTACCAGCCTGAGATGTTGATGTTTGGGAGTGTTCTTGGGAGAACCAGCCTAGGGAAATTCTCTAGGTATATCGATGAATGTTTCCATGGGGCTTTCCCAGTGGCTCAGATGGTAAAGAACTTGCCTGCAATGCAGGAGACCTTGGTTCAGTCCCTGGGTCAGGAAGACCCCTCAAGAAGGGCATGGCAACCCACCCCAGTATTCTTAGCTCCATGGATAGCGGGGGCTGTCGAGATCCATGGGATCGCAGGGTCGGCTGTGACTGAGCAATTAAGACTTTCCCATAGCTTGAAAACTGTTGTAGTAGTATTTTGAACTCCAAAAAATGAGGCGAAATGAGTAAATCAGTGAGGTTTTCACAACCCTAGGCAATTAGTGATTTTTCATTTGTCCAGAGATGAACATAATTTTGAATAGTGTCAATCAGAAAATAGATGTGTTTTAAAATTCTCCTTCCTTCACTTAAAACTATTCCACAGGCTTGTTTTTCATGTTGCTACATAGTTTTCAAAATTATGATTATGCATCATATTCCATTGAGTTGCTATATCATAATTTCCTAACCATCCTCTATTGTTTGCCATTTAAGTTTGCTGTGGATTTTTTAATGATTATATAAAAACACACGAGCAATCTTTTGGCAAGATAAATACGTACTCTGAAGATTTTAATCTCCTTCCCTTTATGCTGGTTGAAAAATCTTCCTTTACATTTGAGCATAGGCAAGATTCTGGAGAAAATGGGAATGGCTACCCACTCCAGTGTTCTTGCCTAGAGAATTCCATGGACAGAGGAGCCTAGTGAGCTACAGTCCATAGGGTTGCAAAGAATCAAGCACAGCTGAGTGATTAATGCTTTCACTTGGGCTTCCCAGGTGGCTTAATGGGTAAAGAATCCACCTGCAATGTAGGAGATTTAGGAGACTTGAGTTTGATCCCTGGGTTGGGAAGATCCTCTGGAGGAGGGCATGCCAGTCCACATTAGTATTCTTGCCTGGAAAATCCCATGGATAGACAAGCATGGTGGGCTAAAGTTCATAGGATTGCAAAGAATCAAACTTGACTGAAGCAACTGAGCACACATGCCCACAGGCAAGATTATAACAGAGACCTTCTCTTGTTTCTTTTTTTTTTGGAGGCGGGGGAGGGCTGGGTTGGGGAGGGAGTGGGGCAGGCAGGCCACTTCTGTTGGGCTTTCATTTATCTGTTTTCATCCATCTTTTTATTCTTTGGCCCGTGGGGGCCTCCCATCGCAGTGGCCTCTGTTGTCACAGAGCACCGGCTCTGGGCACATGTGCTCCAGAGCTCCGGCTCGGTAATTGGACACATCGGTTCAGCTGCTCCGCGGCACGTGTGATCTTCCCAGGCCCAGGGATCGAACCGGCAGCAAGGTGGTGTCCTTATCAACTGGACCACCAGGGAAGCCCTCTTGTTTCTTTATAACCTCAATGTTAGTAGGATATTAGACACAATCAGTTTCTTAAGAGTTTGTAATTTTATGTGATCTAGAGACGACCATGTGGTAGCTTAGAAAAATACATTATTAAAGGTATACCTTTGCCTTCTTTAACTAGAATTTGCCCAGGTTCTGAGGGTGTGGCTGTACATTAACCGACATTATCTCTTTACATATGAAGATGCATCATACAGCAGTTAAGTGCTAAAAAGAAAGATGGGAGCCAGGTAAGTGGGTGGATACAGTGTGCTTTCATCTTTCCAGATGGAGTAGTCAGGGAATGCCTTTCTGAGAGCTTTTGACATGACAGAGCAGTTCCTGCAGAGATCTGGAGAAAAATATTTCAGGCAAAGGAAACTGCTACTGCTAAGGCCCTGTAAGCAGGGAGGAAGACAGTAAGGAGGTGATGAGTGTCCAGATCTTGTAGGGCATGCCGACCATGCTGGGTACTAATCTCAGCAGTGCAGGAAGCCATTGGCGAGTTCTAAGAAGAGATCTCATTGCTTCTGAAGACCTCCCTTGTTGTGGGTGAAGAACAGACAATATAGGGGGTAGGGGGTAACAGTGAGACCTGTTAAGAGGAACAGACCATGGTGGCTTGCTAGGTGATTGTGAGAAGGAGTTTGGCTTATTTTGAAGGTTAAGGCTGAAACGATTTGCTGACGGGTGGTGGTGATAAACAGGAAGTCAGGGAGGGTGCTGAGGTTTTTGACCTGAGACACTGGAAGGATGGAGTTGTCCTCCACTGAGATGGAGGAGATGACATGTGGCATGTTTGGTGAGAAAGACAGAAAATTTGATTTTGAGCATGTTATGTGTGAGGAGACGTCCAGTGGGATGATGCTCTCAGGAAAAGGTTTGGGGCTGCAGATATGGAGTCAGGGTCACAGTCTTTGGCATCGTCTAGGCCAGCCTAATCTTACAACACACATCCCCAAACACATGGAGATTCCAGGTGCTGGAAAGCACCAAGCCCTTGTCACTGAAGGGCTTTTGCATATGCTGTGCCCTCTGCCTAGACCATTCCAGCCTGGATAACTGTTTCTCTGGTTCCCTAAATCATGTGCATGCTCAGCTGTGTCCGACTGTTTGCAGTCCCACGGATTGAGCCCCGACCCCCCGCCAGGCTCCTCTGTCCATGGGATTTTTCCAGGCAAGAATACTGGAGTGGGTTGCCATTTTCTTCTCCTGGGGATCTTTCTGAACTAAGAATCGAATTCACGTCTCCTGCACTGCTAGGATTCCTTACCACTGAGCCACTCGGGAACTCCAATCTAGACTAGGTCCCCCAATTAAATGTTCAAGCTACCCTGAACTTTCCCTTCATTCATCTGTTTCCAAATGTGTATTCCTTAAGTGATCTTCAATGGTTAAAACTAAAATCCATATGTCTCATTAGAATCTGAATTCTGAAATGTCAGGGGTCATGCATGATTGGTGTATCACCATTTTCCCAACATGTGGTGCTGGCACAGGTACTTCTGCAGAATTTGCTGAATGAGTGGATTACTATTACTCATTGATTATCTTATATATGATATGTTTCAGTTCCTCCATTTGTAATCAGCTCAGTTCCAAGGATAATCGTACCTAATGATTTTATCTTCTTAAAATGTGAACTAATATATTATTTCATGCCTCCATGTGTTTTTTGTGAATGAGCACTTTTTTATTAGATAATACTGAGTAGAGACAGGACTGTGGCTGAAAATTGAATGGGTAACTTAACTGTGAAACTTTGAAAAGTAAAGGAATTTAAGGCTTATATAAACTTCCCAATAGAAATCCCTCCACCTCCTGTTTCCTTGTCAGCAGTTTTGTTACGTTTCTATGGACTCCTCTATCCAGCATCGCCTGAGGTTATTTTATAGTGACCTTTGACAAGACCTATTACTTCCTGCTCATCATGTTTATCGGGAGACAGAGGTCAGGCACGGCCGGGGAAGGGTAGAAGTGTTGTGGGGGATGAGGGAGTCTGAGTTAGCCGATGACCTCCCTTGGTGGCTCTTAGAAAGATCTGTTGTTTCCAGCCTCATTCTGGAAGATTATAGGAAATGATATGTGAGGGAAGAGATTTGATTTGCTGAGACAGGGTTGTTTGCTCAGAGTTTCTGTATTTGGTGGTGTTGAACTGTATGAAAAATGGGATTAAATTAGAGATTTATCTCTTTACTCTCTCTAAAGCTGGCAAGAGCTTTCAGAGGAGACTGTGTTGTTTGGGAAACACAGATGTTGATTCCATGAATATATATTTTGTGGTACATGAATATGTATAGAAATTGATCGGTTAATTGAAATATTTCCGTTGAAGAACTTCATGGAAAAAATCACCTTCTTTAGATATAACATTGTTATTTATGTGAACTATCTTCTCAACAAGTATGTGTTGAGTGCTAGGCATTGGGAAAAGGTGGTGAACAAGCTAGAGAAGGTTCCTGTCTTGATGCAAGTCATGTAATCTACTGAGTCTCAGTCTCCTCATCTGTAAGATAGAGATCATAATAATAACTGCTTCATACCCTTTTCAAGAGGAGTAAATGCCCATAAATGTGAAAACACCAGTTAGATTTTAAAATGCTATATAAATTGAGCGTCTATTATGATTGGTGTACCAAATATAGTTATTATCCCTTTTGAGAATATGTCCTAAATAAGTATTTATAGTTCCGAATATCTTCTATCCTTGTACAATCCGATTTTATCCTTATAATTTGGAGAAGTAAATTTCCTTTCATTACAGTCCTAACTGTAAGAAAGTAATATGCCATGTATATAGTTGTATATACAGTTATAAACAGTTTATTGGCTATTGCTGTGTAACAAATTGTCCCTCCCCCATTTATTTATTAAGTCAGACTTTTTCTGTGGATCAGGAATCTGGGTGTGGCTTAACTGGGTCCTCTGACTCAGGGTCTCACAAGGCTGTAATTAAGATGTTGGCCAGGGCTGCAATCGTGTTGAGCCTCAGCTAGGGGAGGATCTATTTCTAAACTCATGTGGATGTTGCATGTCTCTGAAGTTTCACATGTAAGCTTATTTGGCTGTTGGAGGGGTAAGAGTAAGCAAGGGTTCTAAGAAGGAAATTGCAGTCTTTTTTGGTAATCTGACATTAGACATGACATCCCATCAAATTTGCCATATTCTTTTTTTTTTTTTAATATTTATTTGTTTTTGGTTGCTCCATATGACTTTCAAGATCTTATTTACCTGAGTAGGAATTGAGCATGGGCCCCTGGCAGTGAGTCCTAACTGCTGGACTGCCAGGGAATTCTAACAGTTGGCATATTCTATTTGTTAGAAACAAGTCAGTAGGCCTTGTGTGTGCTCAGGTCTACGCATGTGTATACCATAAGAGAGCATGTGTATACCATAAGAGTGTGATGATTAAGAGATATCTCAAAGACTTGTTTAGTGGTACTTGTAAATAATACAGTGAGTTGATGCTGTACCTATGGTATTAATAATGTTACACATTTTGAAATGAAAGAAATAAGGGAAATAAATACGATCATTTCCTTAGGACACAATAATTAGGACAGAGAAGGGAGGTTGGTGTTGGAGCCTTATAGATTTTGAGTTGTAACTGATAAAGAATCTTGGTTCATTCTTTTACTTCTGCCGTTAGCTTTTTGGGGGTGGGGGGTAGGGAGGCACTTCTATTGATCTTTCATTTATTTATCTTTTTCTTTGGCCTGTGCGGTTCTCCCATCGCAGTGGCCTCTCTTGTCACAGAGCACCAGCTCTGGGCGCATGCGCTCCAGAGGTCTGGCTCGGCAATTGGACACATCGGTCCAGCCGCTCCGCGGCACGTGGGATCTTCCCAGGCCAGGGATCCAACTGGCGCCCCTTGCACTGCAAGACGGTGTCCTTACCCACTGGACCACCAGGGAAGCCCCCTCTGCCGTTAGCTTATGCTTAGACATTTGTAACCTCTGTGTCCTAAGTGTGTCGTTCTCTTCATTACTTTTAACCCTCACCTGAAAACAAAGCTGGTCTAATCATTTGGAGATTACAGGAAAGAATATTCTCTGGCCTAGTGCTAGGAAAGTAAGCTTGCCAGGATTGAGAAAAAGAATAAGATCAGTATGTCCAGAGTCTAGTGGGCGAGGGATTAAGTGCAATGAGCTGACGCTGGAGGTGAAGTGTATTAAGCCAGACTGTAGGAATTTAGAATCTAAATGCAGTCGAGAGTCATTGCAGGGTTTGGGATGACTGAAAACAGCAATAATTTTTCCTGTGTGCATGATTCTAATTGCATTAGTTATTGCATGGAGCTGTTTTTGAAAGAACGATTCTGAAATCTATTAACTAAAAGCCATGCTTGGGCAAAGATAAAACAAGCACTGAAACTTTATAATAGGATGTTTGAATTAGGCAATGTGTTTAACACAGAGTTGAAGTGTTGTATATTTCAACCAGCCAATGGCAGAAGCAGTGTGGTAGATGCATTTGGAATGAGGTCCACGTATCATAGGGATTCCTAGTATTACATTAGTTTCGTGTGACAGGACTTACAAGAAATTCATTCAGAAAAACATCCCGTGTAGGAGTCCTTTTGGCATATTCTGTGCATATTTTCTCAAACAAATGGCAATCATTTTTCAGTTGTGTCATTTATGACTGGTGTGTGTGTATAGTCCTTGGGCTGTTTTCTAAGCCGGCAGGCACCGAGGCAACTTGGCAGTATTGTCTGGAATTGTAAAACCTGAGCAGACTGTTTAAAATCATGGTCTCGGTAACTTCTCTTTCCTCCCAATTCCCCTTGAAGCCGGCCTTGTGAGGAAAATAACCCTGAAGAGGAACAATAGGGCATCTCTTTTTTCCTGAAAGGGTAGGTAGGAAAGGAAAGTTTCAAAATGTTAACACTGGAAACGAGCCCATCCTAATGCTAACATCTATTTGCTGACGTGTTCCTTTCTGAGTCAAGATGAATATTGGCGGGCTTGGACAAAAATGGTGAAAAAATTTCAATTAGATCTGAAGTTCAAAGACTCTTACTTGACTTTTAAAATTTTTTTCAGAGATAAAGGTGCTGTTTTCCGATTAAAAAAAACAAAAAAACTCTTACTTGAACTCTTCCTAACTTGTCTAATATCATGTAATCATTTGGAGATTACAGGAAAGAATATTCTCTGGCCTAGGAAAACTGGGTAGAAAAGAATAAGATCAGTATGTCCAGAGTCTAGTGGGCGAGGGATTATGCAATGAGCTGACGCTGGAGGTGAAGTGTATTAAGCCAGACTGTAGGAATTTAGAATCTAAATGCAGTCGAGAGTCATTGCAGGGTTTGGGATGACTGAAAACAGCAATAATTTTTCCTGTGTGCATGATTCTAATTGCATTAGTTATTGCATGGAGCTGTTTTTGAAAGAACGATTCTGAAATCTATTAACTAAAAGCCATGCTTGGGCAAAGATAAAACAAGCACTGAAACTTTATAATAGGATGTTTGAATTAGGCAATGTGTTTAACACAGAGTTGAAGTGTTGTATATTTCAACCAGCCAATGGCAGAAGCAGTGTGGTAGATGCATTTGGAATGAGGTCCACGTATCATAGGGATTCCTAGTATTACATTAGTTTCGTGTGACAGGACTTACAAGAAATTCATTCAGAAAAACATCCCGTGTAGGAGTCCTTTTGGCATATTCTGTGCATATTTTCTCAAACAAATGGCAATCATTTTTCAGTTGTGTCATTTATGACTGGTGTGTGTGTATAGTCCTTGGGCTGTTTTCTAAGCCGGCAGGCACCGAGGCAGCTTGGCAGTATTGTCTGGAATTGTAAAACCTGAGCAGACTGTTTAAAATCATGGTCTCGGTAACTTCTCTTTCCTCCCAATTCCCCTTGAAGCCGGCCTTGTGAGGAAAATAACCCTGAAGAGGAACAATAGGGCATCTCTTTTTTCCTGAAAGGGTAGGTAGGAAAGGAAAGTTTCAAAATGTTAACACTGGAAACGAGCCCATCCTAATGCTAACATCTATTTGCTGACGTGTTCCTTTCTGAGTCAAGATGAATATTGGCGGGCTTGGACAAAAATGGTGAAAAAATTTCAATTAGATCTGAAGTTCAAAGACTCTTACTTGACTTTTAAAATTTTTTTCAGAGATAAAGGTGCTGTTTTCTGATAAAAAAAAAAAAAAAAACTCATAGAAAAAAAACATGTAAAGAAGAAAAATTCTAACTGAAGATAATCACTGTCAGTGATTTTGAGGTATACTCTTCACATAATCTGTGTCTATCCATATCATATAACTATAATTCATAGAGTATTCATCATTTTGTGTTTGGATTTGCTTTCTCTTTAACATTATTTTGTAGTCGTTTCTCCAAAGTCATGGTTTATTTTTTGGAAGGATGATTTTAATGACTGTATAGTCTTTTATTTGTCATAATTTACTTAAGCCATTCTGCTTATTATTAGATGCTTGTCCATTTTGGATTTTTCCTTGGTAATGCATAATATTTGATGACTCTTCTTAAACGTAACTCTTCATCTGCATCTCTAATTTTCACAAAGGAATTAATCCGTTGAATGGATTCTGATATATTTCATTAAATTGCTCTCAAATAGCCTGTATCAATTGCTTCCTCATTATCAAAGCTATGCAGAGTGCTTATCAAACTTGACTTCCAACCACTATTTAGATAGTCACTAAAAAAAGAGATATTTGCCAGTTTATTAGGTCAAACTTGTTTTAATTTGCTTTTATTTGATTAAAAGGGATGTTGAAAGTTATTTCCATCCATTTGTTGGCAGTTTGTCAGTTTTTCATGTCTGTCTGTGCCTTTTGGTCATTTTTTTTTTAGAGTATTAATATTTTGCTTATTGAAATTTACATTTATTAATATGGCAAGGGTAGGTACTCTTTATTATACAAATTTAGAGACATAAATATAACCATAGACATCTATGACATAAAAAGGTTGAAGAATTTTTTGTGGCTCTTATTCCTGATATAGTGGCTTGTATATGAGTCTGTGAAATGTATAAACACAGTTCACTTTTGGACTAATGTCACTTCTGCTTGTTATAGGTTCAATTACATGAATCTTCCTTATATTCTTCTGATTGCTTCCCTCTTCCGTCTCCTGTAATAAAATTTTTTTGAAGATCCAGACTTGTACTTACCTCACTTTATTCAACTGCACTTTTGGGTGGCAGTTTGCCAAGGAAACCAAATCTGAAAAGAATCTCATGGGAGCACTGAAGGGGGTCGGCAGCTCCAGTGAGAGGAATAGTTGAGGAGAGAAAAAAAAGACAGCTTCTTGTTTATGCCATGGAGAGAATGAACTTCCTGATGCCAGCTCCGAGTGAGCAGGCTTAGCGGGGAGGCCGCGGGGCTCAGGAATTTCAGGTATCTGACAGACAGCCTGCTCTCTTTTTCTGCCTGTGGCCAGAGGCAACTGGTTCATCCCAGCTCCATCTCCTCTCCTCGTTTTATAATGGAGATAATAATACCTCAAAGGTATGCTCTAATTAATTTTTCTTAGAGCCTCTGAAAATATAATTACTAATTACGACAGCTATTAGATCATTAATTCTTCATTCCTTTAATGGAATTTCAATCAAATGCCAAGAATTCAACACCCGGATTCAGTTTGTGGAGACTTTGCTGCCCAGTAGTTTCAGGGCTTTTTTATGTTTATTTTGCCCTATGTTAATGAAAGTCTTTAAAATGTAGCATTTTGAAAGTCTGTTGAAAATATTTAGAAATTTTGAAGTTTCAAGAAGATGGAATGCCAAAAAACTTATACAATTAAAATAATTTAATTATGAAGTTTTATACTTGTATTTCCATAGATTGTTGTAACTCATGGACAAAATACCTAAATATTTGAGACTGTTGACTTTTAAACCACAATAACTTCTTTTTTTAAAAAGATGAGACATATAATTTTGTCACTGGTAAATAATTATATCTAAGAGTATAAGAGTTTACCTAGATACTCAACAAGAGAGTCATGTGAGCACAAATAATTTAATAAATGATATGTTTTGACCAGTGACCCTGGTTCTTAACTGTGGAACTTTTAAGTTTGAAGCTGTGTGTTGAATGATTAAGAATCTTTCTGTTAATTCTGTAAATTCAGAAAATGAATGTGGCTCTAAGTTGGCAAGAGTGAAACGGGTATATGCTTAGCATTGGTGATTTTTTTTTTTTTTTTTCAGTTGCATTGTTTGATGTAGTGTGTAAATGTCTTGTTTTTCTAAGTAAGTTATATACACCTTAAGAGTAGAGACCAAGTATTGTAATCCCTCTGAAAGTAGAGGGAATGAATGAGTGCTGGAATTATTACCTGGGCCAACTGACTTGTTTCACCTTGACTCAACCTGTCACGAGCTGTCTTTGGATGCTTAGGTACCTGCATGCTGCCTCAGTTTCCCAATCTTTAAGTGGGAAAATCATATCTTCTCTAATTTACAAGGCTGTTGTGAAGTTCAAGTGAAAGGAACTGTCTCCATTGGAGAGAGGGGATGGTTAAGAGCTTACTGTGGACTAGTAAAAATTCAGTGTCATTTTATAAGGTTGCTTTATTTCCAGTTGTATGATTGTCGGTGGAGACGTGTATTCTGACCTCTTCCCCTCCGTTTTACCCTGGGAGATTTTGCATACTGATAAGAGCTGAGAGTGTCCTCCAGCTTCTCCTGGTCTGGCCTTCATGTGAACGAGGGCCGTACAGCCAGCCTCTTAAATTTATGTGTCAGCGGCATCGTCTTCATCAGGAGAAACATCTCAAACATTTATGTGCTTTACAGAAGGCAAGTTTTAGTGGGGGAGTCAATTTATTTCTGAAACGATCTCATTTACCTGAATGAGGAGCTCATATTTATTTTCAGGGTAAGTGGTGAGGGTATATAATTCTCCTGTGACAGATGAACCAAACACTCAGCTGTAAATTACATTTGGCTGCAAGAAGATGCTCTGGTATGAAACCACATTTCTGCCTTGCCTACTTGCTCTTCTTGGGTTGGGACTGAGAGCTGGAAGATGGCTGAGTCTCTACCTAGAAAATGAAAACTATGCTTTAGGGAAACCAAAATGGGGTGAGTAATCCCATCTCTACTTATTTATATTAAAAAAAAAAGGATTTGTGGATGTGACTTGGGTCCAGCCTTTCTCTTGCCAGGAGACTAAAAGTGTCACAGAACATGTCTAAACGGCTTGTGGCATTGCAGTTTATTTTCAAAGGCCTTTTGCTAACACAATTAAGCCTTTCTCTTTGTTTTATTTTAAAATTGCCTTTGCTGGCTACATTAATGTGTCACAAAATGGGAATTTTGTTGTTGTTGTTTCTGTGAGCCTTCAGCCTCATAAAAATTAAATGTGTGCATTCCTGTAACCTGATACACCCTCTCCAGTGAAAATCAATGCTTTGTGCCCTTGCTGCTCAAGCTGCAGAGGTCTTATTATGTGGCCTGTGTCCGTTGTATGCATTTGTGCATTTGGCCTTTCAGCACCCATGTTTTCTGATGATTCTGAAACATATCTGAGACCTCAGCTCCACTACAAACAATCTGTCGACTTGTGTTTAGCCTCTCTGTGTGTTTGCTCAGAACATCAGAGGGTGTTTTTTTTTCTTTTTTTTCCCTTTTGCATTGTTTTTTCTTTTTTTTTCTTCTCCCAGTGTTTGCCCTGGAGAGTGAGCACAGAAAAACACCAGTTGTTACTCATCTATGCATTATTTCTTTGGTTTGGGGTAGCAAGAACATCTGAAGAAGATGGATTTCTGGAGGGGTAGCAAAATTAAAAACTATTTAGTTCCCCTTCAGACTTGAGTTATCTTAAATGTGTCTGTAAGGAGTCTGAGACTCACGGTGGCCAATTATTGGCCTGTGCTTATATACAATTATCATTTTTCCTTATGCAGTGGAGTTTCCATTGCAGGTTTCTTCTAGGAAATAATCCAATGTTGAATTTTAGGATTAGGCTTCAAATTAGAGGAAAGACTTTGGGAGTCTCTCAGATTCTCCTTGAACTAATAATCGCTGCCTCTGATAAATGGGATCAGCCTAGCCTTTCACAGCATTTGACTGTGGGATTAATGGACACGTTCCCAAGATGATGGAGTTTGGAGGGGCAGGCTGCGTTTATTCTGCTATGATTTTTAGGCTGAGTCTCTACCTAGAAAATGGCTTTAGGAAACCAAAATGGGGTGAGTAATCCCATCTCTACTTATTTATATTAAAAAAAGGATTTGTGGATGTGACTTGGGTCCAGCCTTTCTCTTGCCAGGAGACTAAAAGTGTCACAGAACATGTCTAAACGGCTTGTGGCATTGCAGTTTATTTTCAAAGGCCTTTTGCTAACACAATTAAGCCTTTCTCTTTGTTTTATTTTAAAATTGCCTTTGCTGGCTACATTAATGTGTCACAAAATGGGAATTTTGTTGTTGTTGTTTCTGTGAGCCTTCAGCCTCATAAAAATTAAATGTGTGCATTCCTGTAACCTGATACACCCTCTCCAGTGAAAATCAATGCTTTGTGCCCTTGCTGCTCAAGCTGCAGAGGTCTTATTATGTGGCCTGTGTCCGTTGTATGCATTTGTGCATTTGGCCTTTCAGCACCCATGTTTTCTGATGATTCTGAAACATATCTGAGACCTCAGCTCCACTACAAACAATCTGTCGACTTGTGTTTAGCCTCTCTGTGTGTTTGCTCAGAACATCAGAGGGTGTTTTTTTTTCTTTTTTTTCCCTTTTGCATTGTTTTTTCTTTTTTTTTCTTCTCCCAGTGTTTGCCCTGGAGAGTGAGCACAGAAAAACACCAGTTGTTACTCATCTATGCATTATTTCTTTGGTTTGGGGTAGCAAGAACATCTGAAGAAGATGGATTTCTGGAGGGGTAGCAAAATTAAAAACTATTTAGTTCCCCTTCAGACTTGAGTTATCTTAAATGTGTCTGTAAGGAGTCTGAGACTCACGGTGGCCAATTATTGGCCTGTGCTTATATACAATTATCATTTTTCCTTATGCAGTGGAGTTTCCATTGCAGGTTTCTTCTAGGAAATAATCCAATGTTGAATTTTAGGATTAGGCTTCAAATTAGAGGAAAGACTTTGGGAGTCTCTCAGATTCTCCTTGAACTAATAATCGCTGCCTCTGATAAATGGGATCAGCCTAGCCTTTCACAGCATTTGACTGTGGGATTAATGGACACGTTCCCAAGATGATGGAGTTTGGAGGGGCAGGCTGCGTTTATTCTGCTATGTAAAAGTCCCAAAGTGAAACTATATACAATGCTAGTGAGGTAACACAAAGATTGTGTTAGAGCAAACCGTGAACAGTCCCTAGTTGTCCTCCCCCTGGTCTTTTTTTTTTTTTTTTTTTAAGATTTATTTATTTATTTTGGCGGAGTGGGGAGGGAGGGGGACGGGTGAGCCACTTCTACTGGTCTTTCATTTATCTATTTTCATCCATCTTTGTTCTTGGGCCCGTGTGGGCCTCCCATCGCAGTGGCCTCTGTTATCACAGAGCGCCGGCTCTGGGCACATGCGCTCCAGAGCTCTGGCCCGGCAATTGGACACATCGGTCCAGCTGCTCTGTGGCACGTGGGATCTTCCCAGGCCAGGGATCGAACTGGCGCCCCTTGTACTGCAAGGCGGTGTCCTTACCACTGGACCACCAGGGAAGCCCTCCCCCTGGTCTTAGAAGGAAAACAAGCACCAGAAGGTCTTTGGTTTGGTGCAGTCCAGTCATGATTGTGTCTGATGTCACTGACTCAGTAGGATGGCCTACCTCAAAGGTCTCAGCTCTTTCTTACAAGGTCCCACTTGCATGATCAATAGAAAGGATTCTTAGGGGCGTGGCTAAAGACTTACTACTGTTTGTGATTCATCAATCAATTTGATTAGTGTCTACTATATGCTAGGCACTGTGTTAAATATTTTGCTTACATTGCTTTATTTAGTTGGTATTATTATTACCTCTATTCTGATGAAGAAACTGAAGTTCAGTGGGACTGAAAATTTTACCCAAGATCACGTAGCTCTTAAGTGGCTCTCAATCGTGGGTGCTTCATCTTCTTTTACCATGTTAGGACCACAAAGGAAGGTTTGTAAAACTTCCCCAGAGAGACCACCATTCCATCTTCTTCAGATAAAGCTATCTGTATGGTGAAAATGCCACTGAAGTTTTGAATCCATAGATCTTCCTTCCATTACCTTCTACCAATACAAGATGCTTTTCAGTTCAGTCACCAAATGTTTTACTGAGTGCCTACGAGAATCCTAATTTTAAGCTGCTATTGATTTTCACAGTTTGCTTCACCTAAAAAAGTCCCAAAGTGAAACTATATACAATGCTAGTGAGGTAACACAAAGATTGTGTTAGAGCAAACCGTGAACAGTCCCTAGTTGTCCTCCCCCTGGTCTTTTTTTTTTTTTTTTTTTAAGATTTATTTATTTATTTTGGCGGAGTGGGGAGGGAGGGGGACGGGTGAGCCACTTCTACTGGTCTTTCATTTATCTATTTTCATCCATCTTTGTTCTTGGGCCCGTGTGGGCCTCCCATCGCAGTGGCCTCTGTTATCACAGAGCGCCGGCTCTGGGCACATGCGCTCCAGAGCTCTGGCCCGGCAATTGGACACATCGGTCCAGCTGCTCTGTGGCACGTGGGATCTTCCCAGGCCAGGGATCGAACTGGCGCCCCTTGTACTGCAAGGCGGTGTCCTTACCACTGGACCACCAGGGAAGCCCTCCCCCTGGTCTTAGAAGGAAAACAAGCACCAGAAGGTCTTTGGTTTGGTGCAGTCCAGTCATGATTGTGTCTGATGTCACTGACTCAGTAGGATGGCCTACCTCAAAGGTCTCAGCTCTTTCTTACAAGGTCCCACTTGCATGATCAATAGAAAGGATTCTTAGGGGCGTGGCTAAAGACTTACTACTGTTTGTGATTCATCAATCAATTTGATTAGTGTCTACTATATGCTAGGCACTGTGTTAAATATTTTGCTTACATTGCTTTATTTAGTCGGTATTATTATTACCTCTATTCTGATGAAGAAACTGAAGTTCAGTGGGACTGAAAATTTTACCCAAGATCACGTAGCTCTTAAGTGGCTCTCAATCGTGGGTGCTTCATCTTCTTTTACCATGTTAGGACCACAAAGGAAGGTTTGTAAAACTTCCCCAGAGAGACCACCATTCCATCTTCTTCAGATAAAGCTATCTGTATGGTGAAAATGCCACTGAAGTTTTGAATCCATAGATCTTCCTTCCATTACCTTCTACCAATACAAGATGCTTTTCAGTTCAGTCACCAAATGTTTTACTGAGTGCCTACGAGAATCCTAATTTTAAGCTGCTATTGATTTCAAGAAGTACAATAAAAGCACAGTTTGCTTCACCTAACGACATGAAAATTAAAGTACTGTTGGTATTACAGTCTAAATGGAATTGCAAGCAATGTTATTAATAGTCATAATATTAGTAGTTGATTTAAAGGTACAGTCCTTTCAACTATAATCAGTGTAATATCATCCCACTTCTTAAGTGCAGTCACTTATGATTAACATGTTCAGGAGTCTTTGCATGACTGCTTTTGGAAGTACAGTCCTGAATCTGTTCTAGAACAGAAAAGAGGATACAGACATTTGTGAGATTAGAATCTGGTGACTTTCAGGCCCAGGGTGAATTTACAAACCCTGGTGTGAATCCCAGCATGGTATTTCCCAGTTATCCAAAAAGGCTTTTATTCAGGAACCATTTGTGGTCGGCAAGCATTGTGATGCATCATTTATGCAGTGCCTTAAGTGTTTAGTGGGTTGAGTGTGCAAGAGACAAAGTACCAGAATCCTGCCTAAAGACCCAACTATCTAGAGACACATTTACTGTTATCTAATAGAATTTCATGGGAGAGTAGATATTGCTTAACTCATTCATTTCCTGAGAGCTGAAGTTCAGAGTTCTCTTTCACATTTAGATAGCCCCCAACAATGCTGCTTAGTATTCTCACTTCCCATAGCCATGCTAAAAAGTATGTTTTGCACTTTACAGGTGGGCAGGAGGTGGGATGGGAAAGAAGGTGTGGATTCAGCCAGTGAGTAATTGTTATGAGGGTGTTGGGACAGGGCAGCTGAGGGTGGACAAGAGATCACTGATTCCCAGCTGTACACCATAAAGGGTTTCTTTGTTTTTCTTTTATATTTGAAAGATTTTTTTTCTACTCCGTAAGTCTTGATTAATTAATCAGTTTTCTTTAAAACTAAAGGGATTCATAGTTGTCAATCTGAAACTGTGATAATCATTGACTGACTAATATTACCACACTGAATCAAAAAGTTTCCAGCCAGAAGTAAAATTGACGTTTTCCTTGGCATGTGAGAGCTTTTAATCAAGTTTTTCTTTTAAAACTTAAAGCTGGATCAGAGGAATCCATAGACGATGCCTACCGATGATCAAATCCTAATTTTAAGCTGCTATTGATTTCAAGAAGTACAATAAAAGCACAGTTTGCTTCACCTAACGACATGAAAATTAAAGTACTGTTGGTATTACAGTCTAAATGGAATTGCAAGCAATGTTATTAATAGTCATAATATTAGTAGTTGATTTAAAGGTACAGTCCTTTCAACTATAATCAGTGTAATATCATCCCACTTCTTAAGTGCAGTCACTTATGATTAACATGTTCAGGAGTCTTTGCATGACTGCTTTTGGAAGTACAGTCCTGAATCTGTTCTAGAACAGAAAAGAGGATACAGACATTTGTGAGATTAGAATCTGGTGACTTTCAGGCCCAGGGTGAATTTACAAACCCTGGTGTGAATCCCAGCATGGTATTTCCCAGTTATCCAAAAAGGCTTTTATTCAGGAACCATTTGTGGTCGGCAAGCATTGTGATGCATCATTTATGCAGTGCCTTAAGTGTTTAGTGGGTTGAGTGTGCAAGAGACAAAGTACCAGAATCCTGCCTAAAGACCCAACTATCTAGAGACACATTTACTGTTATCTAATAGAATTTCATGGGAGAGTAGATATTGCTTAACTCATTCATTTCCTGAGAGCTGAAGTTCAGAGTTCTCTTTCACATTTAGATAGCCCCAACAATGCTGCTTAGTATTCTCACTTCCCATAGCCATGCTAAAAAGTATGTTTTGCACTTTACAGGTGGGCAGGAGGTGGGATGGGAAAGAAGGTGTGGATTCAGCCAGTGAGTAATTGTTATGAGGGTGTTGGGACAGGGCAGCTGAGGGTGGACAAGAGATCACTGATTCCCAGCTGTACACCATAAAGGGTTTCTTTGTTTTTCTTTTATATTTGAAAGATTTTTTTTCTACTCCGTAAGTCTTGATTAATTAATCAGTTTTCTTTAAAACTAAAGGGATTCATAGTTGTCAATCTGAAACTGTGATAATCATTGACTGACTAATATTACCACACTGAATCAAAAAGTTTCCAGCCAGAAGTAAAATTGACGTTTTCCTTGGCATGTGAGAGCTTTTTTGTGAATCACTAAATGTTTAAATATATGTTAAGCTTTTGGAAATACTGGAAATAGAAGTCATCTCTGTTATTGCTTTCACAGACTGCCTAAGAATCCAGAGACCCCCAAGTGGGGAGCAGTTGGATTTAGCAGTTGCCATAAATTCCCTTCAGCTTCTCATATTCAATGATTTGCGAACACCGTTAAACTGATACAATGGACTAGTTGCAAATGTAATCCCAACAACAAGTTTTGAAATTCAGGTCTGATATTTTGTGGGGTGGAGGAGAAAGCAAGTTTAGGTGACACCCCTCCCCCAGAATTTGGAGAGCTAGGCAAGTATGTGGGAATAGTGGTGCTCTAGGTGCACCCCACAGTTTTCCTTGGTAAGCAGCCAAAAATAGCAGTGTCTACTTTGTCACCCTTGACCACAGACAGTTCTTCTTGTGATAAAAACAAACAATCAAACCAAACCAAACCCTTCACGTCTGGAGTGGACCTTACACGGCCCTTTAGCCCAGGTCCCACACTGCAAGCAGTATTATCTGGAAAATCAAAGCCGACTGTTATCAAACCCCTGTTGGGTCTCGGTTACCCATGAGACTCAAATCTAATGTCCTTGGCTTAATGTTGAAGGTCTTTGACAAGGTGACCCTAATCTACCCCTGATTCACTTCCACACGTACATTATAAACCTGTTACACTGAATTTTTCATCATAGTTGCAACTACCAGAACTTTCACTAACCATTGCATTTTGCACCTGCTGTCTTGCTAACCAAAAGATTTTTTGCTGCTCCATCTTTGTTGAATACGTTTCTATAGTATCTGGCTCAGATAACAGCAATTACTATGTGCCAGGCATTCATTTAATCTTTAAAATGAGTTAGTTGCCATTCTCAGTATCATTTTGAAGAGGAGGTACCTGGCCCAGAGAGCTTAAATAAGTTTCCCAAAGTCACATAGCCATTAAGTGGTGGATCCAGGATTTGAACCTGTACAGCCCATTGTTTCTGGACCTACACTCTCAACCCCCAGGCCACGCTCTTCCTCCTCTAAGATGCACGTGCATAGTTCATGGTGTTCCTAAATCCCTCAAGTGGAGTAACCTCTTTAATTCTTAGGATTCCTAAAGTACTTCCTAAAGCAGTCGAGTAATAGAATCTAGCAAGCTGCACTATTATTTTGGTCTTTCTGCACCTTTGTGATTTGTGAGTAATTCTAAGCATCATTCAGTTTCATGCCCAGGGCCTGGCAAATTGCCTGCCACCAGGTAAACACTTTGTAGATTTATTTCTTCAGTGAGAGAATGAATGAGTGAATTAACTAACACAGCAGCCCTTGTCTGTACCCAGATAGGTCAGGATTATCGTTCCTTCTATGGCACGCTTCGGGGACATCTGTCGAAAAACATTTCCTTCCAGTAGACTTTACCTGTCTCGAGGGTGTAGAACATTCCAATAGGAAAACTTAGAGCTGTCAGCTGTCATCTTCACGTGGCAGTAAATCATTTCCAAGTCCTGCGAAGATGCCCATGAATTCTGCTGAGCAGCCATGTAGCACTCCAGTCCGACAGCGCTGATTTATGTAAGTATAGGTTCGGTGCTCTGAGAGAGCTCACCATCTGCTTAAGTTGTATTTACTTTCAGTACCAGTCAGCGTTTTCCTGATGCGTTATAGAAAAATGGTAGTTCAACTTAATTTTTAAGCGATGTCTGTTTAAGAATAATTTGTTAATTACTAGTTGGTTGATCTCGTTTCCTCAAATTAAGGGCTTCAGTTAATATCACATGCTTATTGCCAGCTTGTTAGAAGCTGCTGCAGTGGTGCACATGGTTGCATGGTATACCCTGGTCATATTCCTGTGTGTCAGCCTCTGTTCCAGCTTTTCAATTCATCGTTAGCTGATTTTACAAGCTTGGAGGGTAAGCTGATGGGTTCCTACCTTTAGGGTTGCAAGCTGGAAGCTTAATTTAATAACCGCTTATAAAACTGTTTAGGCAGAAATTGATTATTAGGCCTTCAGTGTGATGGGTGCACAGAGCCACTTCATCAAAGTTGATCATTCAAAATACTGGAGAATGTGAGTTCGCAGCGTTTGGGCTGAAGGTGTTTCATTGACCACACACAATACAGGATCCAAACCTTGCTGTGGGGTGGTGTTGGAGTCCAGTGATTTTTTGGCAAGAAAGGAGATATTTGGCAGTCTGTTACTGGGGACATCCAAGGAGGCTGGCCCTGACCATTAAAGAGAACACACTGAGGTTGGATGAATCTGGATGTGTAATGGTTTTGTAAATGTTTTGATTTCAATAAAATCCCAAACGTATTTTATCAATGTGTTTTCCCCCCATAATTTTCAGACCTTTGTGTATTTCAAGGGAAATTTCCTCCATGTGTTTTTGATTCATTTCTACTTAACTCATCAAAATGTTGTTCTCTAAGAGTTATTTGATGTTCAAGAAGACTTTTGAGCTTGATTTAAATACCTTCTAGTGTTCTTTCCCTTTCCTTTTTTAAAATAGAAAGCCATCTACTTTTGGCAAAACCTAAATGCACACACACCAAAAGTTTGCCTTTGGTTGAAAGCTCTAAGTCCATAAGGCTGTTAAGCTGGGCCAAATGCATTCTCCAGCTCCTGGTAAAGTGTGAGCTCTGTTCCTCAAGAGTATAAAGGGAGCTTTGCCTTTTGATAACCTACAGCCACTGTGCACATGGAAAGAAGCTCTGAGAAACGCAGCGCCTGCCGTTTGCTAGATCTTCAATCCTGGGAAAACCACTTCCCTTCCCTCGCTTAAGTTTCCCCATCTATAAAGTCCGGCCATCTTTGTCTTACCTCCCGTCAAGAATTACTGAGAGGATTAAAAGAGCTTATATGAAAATTCCTTTGGAAAACACAAATAACTCTATGAGTAGAATCATATATTTTTTCTTGATAGCCTTATTCCTTGAATAAAATTTTTATTTATTTATTTATTTATCTTTTGGGGGGTGGGCTGGGGAGGGAGGGGGATGGGTGGGCCACTTCCATTGGTTTTTCATTTTCTCTATTTTCATCCATCTTTTTTGTTCTTTGGCCCATGTGGGCCTCCCATCACAGCGGCCTCTGTTGTCGCAGAGCACCAGCTCTGGGCGCATGCGCCCCAGAGCTCTGGCTTGGTAATTGGACACATGGGTCCAGCCGCTCCATGGCATGTGGGATCTTCCCAGGCCAGGGATCGAACCAGCGCCCCTTGTACTGAAAGGCGGTGTCCTTACCCACTGGACCACCAGGGGAAGCCCTGAATAAAATAATATTCATCTTTTAGTCAATGTTGATCATGTGTCAGATACCATGTTGGATGTGGTAAAGAGTAGATACTTTAAATTTCTATATTTTGGAAGGTAAAACTCTTCTATGTTATTTACCCAAGGTCTTAGAGTTTGTGGATGAGCTGGAATGTAAATTTAGTCCTTTATGGGTTTTAGCCATTATGTTGTACAGTATATGGTTGCAGTCGTATTAATTACTGTCATGTTGACATAATGTCAAAGTTTATCTTGAGTTATAACTAACTCTTTCCATGTGGTTGGGCTTCCCAGGTGGCTCAATAGTAAATAATCTCCCTACCAGTGTGGAAGATACAGGTTCAATCCCTGGGTCAGGAAGATCCCCTGAAGGAGGAAATAGCAACCCACACCAATATTCTTGCCTGGAAAATCCCTCGGACAGAGGACCTGGAAGTCTATATTCCATACATTCACAAAGAGTTGGACATGATTGAGTGACAAGAACATACGCACATACACACTCACACATGGTTAATATCACTTATATTTTCTATTACATGCACTTATTGAATAGAGTGAATGTGTATATAATATTCTGTCTGATTAGGTACATATTAAAAGATCAGTCATTACATGGTGTAGCAGAGAGGCTAATTTGAATTGAATACCGACTTTGAACTAGACCATATAGAGCTTGTTATGTGCTCATTGTCTTTATCCTCACAACAACTTTTTGAGACAGAGACTGTTGTTAGCAACAGCTGTGAAGATCTGATATTTTATCCTACTTTCAGGGAAGCAAACTAGCCTCCAGTTTTACGGATGCTAGAAGAAGTTCTGAAACTCTTGAATCAGAAAGAAAATTATTATTGACAGCCAGCAGTCAGCATCAGCTTCATCTTTACCCCAGTTTCCCTTGGCCCCCAGGTCCCACCAGGCTAATGTGCACTGCCCCACATGGGTTTATGTTATGGCAGAGGAGATAACCCCAAACTCAGAAATCCATCTCTTTTAATACTGTGGTAAGAAACCTTGCCTAACTTTTGCTCCAGAAACAGGTATTACCTTTACTATACTAGACAGTAAGCAAACCTGCCCTGTGCTCCAGATGGACACACGCCATCTATCTCATTGTTCTCTGTACAAACACGTTGGGAAAATACCAGCCATCCGTGCGTGCCTCTACTTCTAAGACGTATGTTATGGCAGGAGACTTATTTCCATTTTACAGACAAGGAATCTAGGCTTAGAGAGTTTTAGTCATGCCTTCCTTCCAGAAATATTTATTGAGCCCCTGTTAAGTGTCAAGGTCACAGACAAACAGTAGAGGAGGGGGCAGCCCACACAGGCTCTAAGGCATTGATGTGTCCCTTGACCACTCACTCCTCACCTTCTCAGTCATTCTTCATTTCGCCTCCCCACCTAATGACCAATGATACAAAGCATGTAATTATCTTAGGATGATAACGATCCCTGGGGACACATATGTTTCCTGCCATCGGGGGCTCCTTCTGCAGCTTGACCAGCCCTAGATACCCAGATGCAGCAGGGTTGCCCAAGATGTGAGAGTGGTATTAGCAGCCTCCCAGGAAGTCAAAGGTCATATTTAGCAGCACGTGGAAGACAGCAGTGCTAGGTGTGTGTGTGTGTGCTAGCCCCTCAGTCGTGTCTGCTTCTTTGCCACCCCATGAACTGTAGCTCACCAGGCTCCTCTGTCCATGGGATCAGGCAGTTAAATGTTATGAAAACTTTGGCTTTGGAACTTGGAATTAGTTTGATCTCCATACAAAATTCAGAAGGTTCTTTTTCCTTGTTGCTCCCTCTCCCAGTTCATCAGCATGATTATCTGTTTGTATAATGATGCCATGAAATGACTTCAAGTGTTGGTGCCCATGCTAGCTTGTGGACTTTTTCTTGCTATGTTCCTGAATCATTCCTTTAGGAAATATTAAGTGATTATGGAATTGAAATCTGGGGAGAAGAAAAAAAGTCTTCACAATAACCTGAGCAGAAGCATCCTTTCCAAACAAAAAGGCCTATTCCGTCCCATGGGAAGACGTTCCAGGCTGTAATCTTTCTGTTAGCACAGGTTCCCCTAAGAGAGGTAGTCCGCCAGTTTCTCTCAGTTTTCCTAGGAAAAGAATGCCAAATGGATACCAAGGGCAGGAAAGGAGGGGTCTGGTGAACGGAGAGCCTGGGGGTTTGACATATGTACACTGTTGATACTGTCTGTAGGATAGATAACTAATGAGAACCGACTGTAGGCGCAGGGAGTGCTACTCAGAGCTCTGTGTGTGTACCCGTGTACTCAATCACTCAGTCATGTCTGACTCTCTGCAGCCCTGTGGACTGTAAGCAGGCCAGACTTCTCTGCCCATGAGATTCTCCAGGCAAGAATAGTGGAGTGACTAAAGAAAAAAAAAAAGAATAGTGGAGTGCCTTGCCATTTCTTCCGCCAGGAGGTCAAACCTGTATCTCTTGCACTGGCAGGTGGATTCTCTACCCACTGAGCCACCTGGAAAGCCCACTCAGTGTTCTGTGGTGACCTAAATGGGGAGGAAATCTAAAAAAGAGGGAATATATGTATATATATAGTTGATTCATTTTGCTGTACAGCAGAAACTAGCACAACATTGTAAAGCCACTATATTATTGTTTAGTCACTAAGTTGTGTCCAACTCTTTTGGACCCCATGGACTATAGCCCACCAGGCTCCTCTGTCCATGGGATTTCCCAGGCAAGAATACTGGAGTGGGTTGCCATTTCCCTCCTTCAGGGGATCTTTCCTAACCCAGGGATCAAACCCGTATCTCCTGCATTGGCAGGCAGATTCCTTACCATGAGTCACCAGGGCAGGCTACAGCATCTATCCTCCAATAAAAATTTGAAAGAAAGCAGGATGATGGTGGACACTGGACAATGAAGAGGGCTGGTATGGAACCAATAAAGGGAAACTGAACTGGCCAACCTTTGCCTCTTTCAACCAAGAGACCTCGGGGCAAATATTCTTCTGTTGGCATCGCTCCACCAGAGAGTAAACTATAAGTGCGATCAGGGTTCTGGGAGAAGAAAAAAAGTCTTCACAATAACCTGAGCAGAAGCATCCTTTCCAAACAAAAAGGCCTATTCCGTCCCATGGGAAGACGTTCCAGGCTGTAATCTTTCTGTTAGCACAGGTTCCCCTAAGAGAGGTAGTCCGCCAGTTTCTCTCAGTTTTCCTAGGAAAAGAATGCCAAATGGATACCAAGGGCAGGAAAGGAGGGGTCTGGTGAACGGAGAGCCTGGGGGTTTGACATATGTACACTGTTGATACTGTCTGTAGGATAGATAACTAATGAGAACCGACTGTAGGCGCAGGGAGTGCTACTCAGAGCTCTGTGTGTGTACCCGTGTACTCAATCACTCAGTCATGTCTGACTCTCTGCAGCCCTGTGGACTGTAAGCAGGCCAGACTTCTCTGCCCATGAGATTCTCCAGGCAAGAATAGTGGAGTGACTAAAGAAAAAAAAAAAGAATAGTGGAGTGCCTTGCCATTTCTTCCGCCAGGAGGTCAAACCTGTATCTCTTGCACTGGCAGGTGGATTCTCTACCCACTGAGCCACCTGGAAAGCCCACTCAGTGTTCTGTGGTGACCTAAATGGGGAGGAAATCTAAAAAAGAGGGAATATATGTATATATATAGTTGATTCATTTTGCTGTACAGCAGAAACTAGCACAACATTGTAAAGCCACTATATTATTGTTTAGTCACTAAGTTGTGTCCAACTCTTTTGGACCCCATGGACTATAGCCCACCAGGCTCCTCTGTCCATGGGATTTCCCAGGCAAGAATACTGGAGTGGGTTGCCATTTCCCTCCTTCAGGGGATCTTTCCTAACCCAGGGATCAAACCCGTATCTCCTGCATTGGCAGGCAGATTCCTTACCATGAGTCACCAGGGCAGGCTACAGCATCTATCCTCCAATAAAAATTTGAAAGAAAGCAGGATGATGGTGGACACTGGACAATGAAGAGGGCTGGTATGGAACCAATAAAGGGAAACTGAACTGGCCAACCTTTGCCTCTTTCAACCAAGAGACCTCGGGGCAAATATTCTTCTGTTGGCATCTCTCCACCAGAGAGTAAACTATACCTTAAAAAAGAAACAAAAGAAAGGAGCCTGCCCTGATGCTCACTTAGCCTGCCACTGTGTTCATGGATTAGCATAGCACAGGGAGAAGTTCTCTGCTGCTGGCCTGCTCCTCAGCACCTGAAGCTATTGGCCCTGTTTCCTGAGCTTGTTTCAACTCCCTTTGATGCCTGAGAAAATCTAATTAGTGAAGAATTTGAAGGAAGGAATTTTGGAGAGAACTCTGCCACCCCAAAACCTCAGGAGAGTGGGGCCCTGACTCTTCCTTGGGCGACTCTCACTCACTGTCAGGGGTTGCCTCCTAATCTCAAAAGTTAAGAAAGAAAGTTTGTATGTAGACTCTCTGTGGTAGAGCTGGGTCGCCTTCAGAGCAAATGATTGTAGAACCACTTACCTTGCAAATGGATTCTCTCTTCAGATGGACTCTATCTGATTCTAGACTAGGCTTGCAGAGAGAGGAAATTACCTTGTGCACCTCAGCAGCAAAGTCAATCACAAGAAGAAAATAAGAATCTTTGGAGCCAAGTTTTACTTAAGAACGAAACTGGGCCTCCGGAGCTGATGTTTGCTGAACATGCCTGATGGGGTGAGGAAAAAAATGCTGCATTGCTCCGAATATCCGAGGCCTGTTCATGGCGGTGGCAAAACAATGTTAATGAACAAAACCAGAGAAAAACCCAGCAATGTGTGTACTTTCCTAACTAATCGATTCTGCTTCTTCCTCTCCCGCTCCCCACGCCTCAAGCACTTAGAACAACCAGGGTACCTTTCCCTGAGGGAACCATGCAAGATGCCCCTGAATTCAAATGGCTCCAGAGGAATCTTCCCTGCAAAGCATCCCCCTCCCCCTCCACCCGCCTCCTTTGTTCCTGTGGATAGTTCCACCCACAGTTTCCTTGTTGTTGTTTTCAGTAACTGTGTTTGTTTTGGGTCCCCCACCCCACCCCCCAGCTCCAGGAAGCTGTACACACACTGGAGCATTTGGGGCTGACTTGGCAGGATAATGTGACTGCTGGCAGCTTCCAACCTTTGCCTCTTTCAACCAAGAGACCTCGGGGCAAATATTCTTCTGTTGGCATCTCTCCACCAGAGAGTAAACTATACCTTAAAAAAGAAACAAAAGAAAGGAGCCTGCCCTGATGCTCACTTAGCCTGCCACTGTGTTCATGGATTAGCATAGCACAGGGAGAAGTTCTCTGCTGCTGGCCTGCTCCTCAGCACCTGAAGCTATTGGCCCTGTTTCCTGAGCTTGTTTCAACTCCCTTTGATGCCTGAGAAAATCTAATTAGTGAAGAATTTGAAGGAAGGAATTTTGGAGAGAACTCTGCCACCCCAAAACCTCAGGAGAGTGGGGCCCTGACTCTTCCTTGGGCGACTCTCACTCACTGTCAGGGGTTGCCTCCTAATCTCAAAAGTTAAGAAAGAAAGTTTGTATGTAGACTCTCTGTGGTAGAGCTGGGTCGCCTTCAGAGCAAATGATTGTAGAACCACTTACCTTGCAAATGGATTCTCTCTTCAGATGGACTCTATCTGATTCTAGACTAGGCTTGCAGAGAGAGGAAATTACCTTGTGCACCTCAGCAGCAAAGTCAATCACAAGAAGAAAATAAGAATCTTTGGAGCCAAGTTTTACTTAAGAACGAAACTGGGCCTCCGGAGCTGATGTTTGCTGAACATGCCTGATGGGGTGAGGAAAAAAATGCTGCATTGCTCCGAATATCCGAGGCCTGTTCATGGCGGTGGCAAAACAATGTTAATGAACAAAACCAGAGAAAAACCCAGCAATGTGTGTACTTTCCTAACTAATCGATTCTGCTTCTTCCTCTCCCCGCTCCCCCACGCCTCCAAGCACTTAGAACAACCAGGGTACCTTTCCCTGAGGGAACCATGCAAGATGCCCCTGAATTCAAATGGCTCCAGAGGAATCTTCCCTGCAAAGCATCCCCCTCCCCCTCCACCCGCCTCCTTTGTTCCTGTGGATAGTTCCACCCACAGTTTCCTTGTTGTTGTTTTCAGTAACTGTGTTTGTTTTGGGTCCCCCACCCCACCCCCCAGCTCCAGGAAGCTGTACACACACTGGAGCATTTGGGGCTGACTTGGCAGGATAATGTGACTGCTGGCAGCTTCCAGAATATGACACCAGTGAAAATATGAACCAAATGTTCCTTGTACGCTAGGGTGTGAAGTCTTCATCACGCCTCACTCTGAGAGCAGAGAGCACGAAAGAACTAGACAGTTTGGGGTCTTGGTCCTGGCTGTGTGTCTTAATTACTGGGTGGTATCTCTGAAAACAATTTTCTATTGTAAAATAGCAATTGTCTTACTTGCTTCCTAAAGGTGCCGTTGGGATCAAACAAAGTCATTTACTGAGCGTCTACTACATGCCAGAGACTGTGCTAAAGTAGCACCTTTCCTGAAGCATGAGCTCCTCAAAGACAGGACCATTTCTTACTCCCATTGCGGTGGACATGTAGAGTCTGATGCGCGGGGCTTGGATCCTGATTCTGTTCCTTGCTCTCTCTGTGACTTTGGGCAAGTTACTAACCTTTCACCTGGAAAGCAGCAACCACAACAGCACCTACCTCAGAGAATGCTTGAAAGAACTGAATAGGCTATTATTCATAGCCCAAGGCTTAGAAGTTGCTCCGAGAGCGTAGCAATTGTTGCTACTTGCAAGCCCAATGCCTGGCACATGTTTTTTTTTTTTTTTTTTTTTTTAAATTTGGCCTCTTTTTAAATTTTATTTTTAGAGTTTTGTTGTTTACAAATATGTATAATCCTAGATTAGTCATATGTATATCCCTGGCCCTCTCTCTCCTCTACCCCCCTCCCAGTCCCCCCCATCCCAGCCCTCCAGGCCATTGCACAGTACCCCTGTGGGATCCCCTATTCCCATAGCACAATGACAATAGCTCTCTTTTTCACATATGACAGTATAGGTTTCCATGTTACTCCTCTATGTCTCCCACCCAGTGTTCATTCCCCTCAATGTCCGTATGTCTATTCTCTATGTCTGTTTTTCTGTCACTTCGCTGCATGTGTTGTCATTACCATCTTACTAGATTCCATACATATGTGTTAGTATACTGTACTTGTCTTTTGAAACATGGTAAATGGTAACTGCTCAATGTGTTTGTTTTGGGTCCCCCACCCCACCCCCCAGCTCCAGGAAGCTGTACACACACTGGAGCATTTGGGGCTGACTTGGCAGGATAATGTGACTGCTGGCAGCTTCCAGAATATGACACCAGTGAAAATATGAACCAAATGTTCCTTGTACGCTAGGGTGTGAAGTCTTCATCACGCCTCACTCTGAGAGCAGAGAGCACGAAAGAACTAGACAGTTTGGGGTCTTGGTCCTGGCTGTGTGTCTTAATTACTGGGTGGTATCTCTGAAAACAATTTTCTATTGTAAAATAGCAATTGTCTTACTTGCTTCCTAAAGGTGCCGTTGGGATCAAACAAAGTCATTTACTGAGCGTCTACTACATGCCAGAGACTGTGCTAAAGTAGCACCTTTCCTGAAGCATGAGCTCCTCAAAGACAGGACCATTTCTTACTCCCATTGCGGTGGACATGTAGAGTCTGATGCGCGGGGCTTGGATCCTGATTCTGTTCCTTGCTCTCTCTGTGACTTTGGGCAAGTTACTAACCTTTCACCTGGAAAGCAGCAACCACAACAGCACCTACCTCAGAGAATGCTTGAAAGAACTGAATAGGCTATTATTCATAGCCCAAGGCTTATAAGTTGCTCCGAGAGCGTAGCAATTGTTGCTACTTGCAAGCCCAATGCCTGGCACATGTTTTTTTTTTTTTTTTAAATTTGGCCTCTTTTTAAATTTTATTTTTAGAGTTTTGTTGTTTACAAATATGTATAATCCTAGATTAGTCATATGTATATCCCTGGCCCTCTCTCTCCTCTACCCCCCTCCCAGTCCCCCCCATCCCAGCCCTCCAGGCCATTGCACAGTACCCCTGTGGGATCCCCTATTCCCATAGCACAATGACAATAGCTCTCTTTTTCACATATGACAGTATAGGTTTCCATGTTACTCCTCTATGTCTCCCACCCAGTGTTCATTCCCCTCAATGTCCGTATGTCTATTCTCTATGTCTGTTTTTCTGTCACTTCGCTGCATGTGTTGTCATTACCATCTTACTAGATTCCATACATATGTGTTAGTATACTGTACTTGTCTTTTGAAACATGGTAAATGGTAACTGCTCAACAAATGCTTGTTCCATTTTCCATGACCCTTCTTCAACAAGTCTTCCCTTTCACATCTCACAGGTTACCACTGGGGTCGATCCCAAGACAGAAAGATAGGATTTTTTTCCAGAGGGAGTTTAAGAACATACCTGTTTGTTCTTTCAGTCGTTACAAACCTATATAGAGAGAAATATGGACCAAGCAACTAGTGTCTTAGGGCATTTGTCCCTTCATGTACCCATTTGTTTCAGTTGAGCCCAGGCTCAATGATCCTTAGCTGTGTTGATGGTAGAGAGAAAGCAATGCAAGAGAACATTCACTCAGCCTTTCGCTGGGACCCCATACCTGCACCTGCTGATTGTGTACGTTGGTGGCGGAGGTGGGGGCGATTGGTGGGGTCACAGCTGGCAGAGCATCAGAAGGAAGCTGATGACTCAAGGGTCTTTTCTTGTCCCTGGCATTTGCAAAAGGTGGCTTCTGTTTACATAGCTGGTCCACATTTCTTGCCAACTTTAGGCCGTCTCTTCTTCCCACTGCCTTCTTCCTTTGACTTGGAGCAGATGTTTATAAAGATTGGAATCTAATTCCTCTTCTGTGGGGTGCCTAGAATAGTCACGTTCATAGAGTCAGAAAGTACATTGGTAAATGCCAGGGGCTGGGGTGGGGAGGGGGACTGGGGACTTAGTGTTTAACGGGGGCACAGTTTCATTTTAAGAAGGCAAAACGTTCGAGAGATGGTGAGCATTGTACAACAATGTGAATGTACTTAGTGCCACTGAAATGTACAGTTAAAATATGGTTAACATAGTATGTATTATTATTATGTGACTTTTATTACAATAACTGTTTAAAAAAGATATCAGAATCTACTAAAGAAAGGGAAAGAAGCAGAAGGAAACCACTTCAGTGAAGTTCACTTCAGTGAGTGAACTTTTGAGGGGTGGGTGCGTGTATGTGTGATTTCATTTTTATTGCTTCCAATTTGTTTTTTAAGATCTTAATTTACTATTGGACAATACAGAGGTCATCTGGTTCTGACAAGATTCTCTGACCCCAAGGCCCTTCATTCTCCAAGTTGCACTTTCCTTCTGGACACAGGGACCCTCAGTGTTAGTGACATGGAGCTGGCGGGTTTAGCGGCGGGATTTTGCCACCATCTTTGTGTGTCCTCTGAGGGGCTTTTCAGATATTCAAGTGGGCCTTTAACCTGCTAAGTTCTTTGGATGGCTTGACTGGTTGCTGGCTGTGAGTTCCAGAACATGCATGTCCTGAATCCTTTAGTTCCTGTGGGGCTGACAGATCTGGAGCAGGGAAGGGGCAGTTGGTAAACCAGTAGGGTTTATCACTGCATTTACACCCAAATAAACAAAACCAAACAAACACCCAGCAGATAACATGTGAAGTGTTACTTTCATAGTTAATTGATTCTGTTTTCAGGATCTGAATGCAAATACACAGGAGCCTGGCGGACTGCAGTCCATTGGGATCGAGACACCCAGCAGATAACATGTGAGACACAATGTCATCAGAAGGAAGCTGATGACTCAAGGGTCTTTTCTTGTCCCTGGCATTTGCAAAAGGTGGCTTCTGTTTACATAGCTGGTCCACATTTCTTGCCAACTTTAGGCCGTCTCTTCTTCCCACTGCCTTCTTCCTTTGACTTGGAGCAGATGTTTATAAAGATTGGAATCTAATTCCTCTTCTGTGGGGTGCCTAGAATAGTCACGTTCATAGAGTCAGAAAGTACATTGGTAAATGCCAGGGGCTGGGGTGGGGAGGGGGACTGGGGACTTAGTGTTTAACGGGGGCACAGTTTCATTTTAAGAAGGCAAAACGTTCGAGAGATGGTGAGCATTGTACAACAATGTGAATGTACTTAGTGCCACTGAAATGTACAGTTAAAATATGGTTAACATAGTATGTATTATTATTATGTGACTTTTATTACAATAACTGTTTAAAAGATATCAGAATCTACTAAAGAAAGGGAAAGAAGCAGAAGGAAACCACTTCAGTGAAGTTCACTTCAGTGAGTGAACTTTTGAGGGGTGGGTGCGTGTATGTGTGATTTCATTTTTATTGCTTCCAATTTGTTTTTTAAGATCTTAATTTACTATTGGACAATACAGAGGTCATCTGGTTCTGACAAGATTCTCTGACCCCAAGGCCCTTCATTCTCCAAGTTGCACTTTCCTTCTGGACACAGGGACCCTCAGTGTTAGTGACATGGAGCTGGCGGGTTTAGCGGCGGGATTTTGCCACCATCTTTGTGTGTCCTCTGAGGGGCTTTTCAGATATTCAAGTGGGCCTTTAACCTGCAAAGTTCTTTGGATGGCTTGACTGGTTGCTGGCTGTGAGTTCCAGAACATGCATGTCCTGAATCCTTTAGTTCCTGTGGGGCTGACAGATCTGGAGCAGGGAAGGGGCAGTTGGTAAACCAGTAGGGTTTATCACTGCATTTACACCCAAATAAACAAAACCAAACAAACACCCAGCAGATAACATGTGAAGTGTTACTTTCATAGTTAATTGATTCTGTTTTCAGGATCTGAATGCAAATACACAGGAGCCTGGCGGACTGCAGTCCATTGGGATCGGAAAGAGTCAGACACAACTGAGCAACTAACGGGTACACACATACACATCAGTTACATGGGTCCCATGAGCAGGCAACATTCCATATGATTCAATCTAACCTTCCCATTTTACAGATATGGAAACTGAGGTCCAGGTGGGGATGTGGGGATCAGTGCCAGGAGCAGCATCGGAACTGGGACTTGGGACTTGTGATTCCTTCTTCTGGGGTTCTTTCTGTTCTTCTCCACTCGCATACCTATTCTTGACTGAGGTAGAAATGAAACTGTGATTTCCTTTTTTTTTTAATGTAACTTTATTTTTAAGTTAAAAATAACACACACACAGAGCTCTGAGTAGAGCTCCCTGTGCCCTTTTTTTTTTTTTTTTTTGGCCTCTTTTATTGTTTTTTTATTTGTTTTCATCCATCTTCATTCTTTGGCCTGTGTGAGCCTCCCATTGCAGTGGCCTCTCTCACTGCAGAGAACTGGCTATGGGCACATGCGCTCCAGAACACTGGCTCGTAATTGGACACACAGGTCCAGCCACTCCGGGCATGTGGGATCTTCCCAGGCCAGGGATCGAACTGGTGCCCCCTGCACTGCAAGGCAGACTCTTTACCCACTGAACCACCAGGGAAGCCTGAAACTCTGATTTCTTAATCATTTGCCATACCATTTTAAAAAATGGAGTTCTCCTGCTCTTCCTCTTGGCTAAGTTTCTTCTCCTTTTCTCTCTCCTTTGTGCACATGTGTACATTAGTCACTCAATTTTATCCTACTGTTTGTGACTCCATGAACTGTAGCCCACCAGACTCCTCTGTCCATGGAATTTTCTAGTCAAGAATACTGGAGTAGATTGTCATTTCCTCCTCCAGGGTATCTTCTCAACTCAGGGATTGAATCTGGGTCTCCTGAATTTTAGGGAGATTCTTTACCATCTGAGCCACCAGGAATCTATTAGTAAAACTTGTGTGCATGCTAAGTCACTTCAGTTGTGTCCAACTCTTTGGGACGCTATGGACTGTAACCGGCCAGGTCCCTCTGTCTATGGGATTCTCCAGGCAGAATGCTGGAGTGGGTTGCCATGCCCTCCTCCAGGGGATCTTCCCAACCCAGGGATCAAACTGGCAGCTCCTTCCTCTTCTGCATTGGCAGGCAGGTTCTTTTCCACAGGTGCCACCTAGGAAGCCCCGTATACACATGAAAGCAAAGTAAATCACATGCAAAAGAACCTAAGTTGTAAAACTATCATTTTCCCCTGGTCACTCACCAGAGGTGATTTTCTTCTAACTTGCTCTGTTTTTGCTTTTTCTGGATGTGGACTGCCAAACTCTAAACACTCATATCTATGTTTCTTTATCATATTTTTATAGTGTCTATTGTTTGAAAATGGGATTTAGCTCCCTTGTCCTGCTTCTTCTCTGCCCTGCCTTCTCTCATTGTTCTGTGATGACTTTTGCTCCTCTTGGTCAGCAGTACATTGAATTTAAAGCTTCCACCTTCACTCTGCTTTTTGTAAACTTTCAACCTGTTTCCTAAGCTGGAGCTC
Organism: Tragulus kanchil; assembly: GCA_022376925.1. Taxonomy (NCBI): domain Eukaryota; kingdom Metazoa; phylum Chordata; class Mammalia; order Artiodactyla; family Tragulidae; genus Tragulus; species Tragulus kanchil. The sequence goes on from JAIOJX010000030.1 coordinate 62,675,970, forward strand.
TAAACCATCGGAAGACACACTCCTCACCCTCCTCCCTTCCACCTGCCCCCTTTTGTCAGTTCCATGTTACTCTTACCTTGTTCAGGTGGTTTTCTTCTCCATTCTGTCTTGTAACCACAGCCATGGCTTCTGTGCTTTGGTTAATGCTTATTAAGGCCCTGATGCTGGGAAAAATTGAAAGGCAAAAGGAGAAGAAGGCAGCAGAGAATGAAATGGTTAGACAGCATCACTGACTCAATGGACAGGAATCTGAGCAAACTCTGGGGGATAGTGAAGGACAGGGAAGCCTAAGGTGCTGCAGTCCATGGCGTTGCAAAGAGTTGGACACAACTTAGTGACTGAGCAACAGTAAAAGCAACAAAAGTGGAAGACCAACAGATAGCATTTATATATTGAGACTGTGCAGTTTCTGCTTGTTGCTTGGCCAAATAATCTATTAAATTATAATTTTCTCTTGAGGACTTAATGTCATAACTCAAGGGCTTGTTTAAGAAAAATAATCCTAATATCATGGTCATGATGTAAAATGTTTCATTGGTTTCCTGAAATCATTAGACCAAGGTTGATAACTGTCAGTGTCTTCTGAGAAGGTCCATGTAAGGCTTCCCTCCCGTTTTTTTTCCCCTACTTACTTACTTCTAGCTCCCTCTCACACTTCACAGTGAAATGGAGTCAAATACTGTTAAGTTTTCGTAGGCTTAGAAGGTCAGAATTTGAAGATGTTCTCGACGAGGTGTTCTCAGTCAGTGATGAGACTGATTCTTCGGCCTTTTGGACAACCAGAATGGAATCATATGTACCCTGTAATAATAAGAGAAGCTGTTATTTTGAAGAGTCAATTTATATTGCTGATGAGTTTAATTTTCTTTGTTTATTTGTTTTTGGCCTTTTCTACCCAAAGGAGGATGTCAGTATAATAGATGCTGTTTGTTTGGTGGATCCTGTTGTGACTGATAATAATGATTCTGATGCTTTCTGTTGGACCAAGATAATAAAAAGTCCAAGGGTATTCATAATATGCCTAACTGGGTCTTAAATCAATTAGTGGGTATCTGAGGGCTTTATATAATATGTCACTAGAAATGGCTACTCATTGAAGAACCCGGAAAATCTCAAAAATTATCACAGTTTGAAAGTGTGATAGCTGCTGTTCTAAATGACCATCCTGATATTTGATTTGTATATCATGTAGAATATTGAAATTGATAATTTACCAAGCATGGAATTTCTCATGCTGCAGAAAATATGCAGTTAGGAAACCCCCAGCATAGATTTAGAAAAGTATTTGCTGCAACTCAAATTGTTGATGTTAAGCCATAATTTTCCCCAGATAATGGACTTCCACAGGGGCTGAATCTGCTTGACTGGATGTTCCAACTCATTCTGGTGCTGCAGTCCATGGCGTTGCAAAGAGTTGGACACAACTTAGTGACTGAGCAACAGTAAAAGCAACAAAAGTGGAAGACCAACAGATAGCATTTATATATTGAGACTGTGCAATTTCTGCTTGTTGCTTGGCCAAATAATCTATTAAATTATAATTTTCTCTTGAGGACTTAATGTCATAACTCAAGGGCTTGTTTAAGAAAAATAATCCTAATATCATGGTCATGATGTAAAATGTTTCATTGGTTTCCTGAAATCATTAGACCAAGGTTGATAACTGTCAGTGTCTTCTGAGAAGGTCCATGTAAGGCTTCCCTCCCGTTTTTTTTCCCCTACTTACTTACTTCTAGCTCCCTCTCACACTTCACAGTGAAATGGAGTCAAATACTGTTAAGTTTTCGTAGGCTTAGAAGGTCAGAATTTGAAGATGTTCTCGACGAGGTGTTCTCAGTCAGTGATGAGACTGATTCTTCGGCCTTTTGGACAACCAGAATGGAATCATATGTACCCTGTAATAATAAGAGAAGCTGTTATTTTGAAGAGTCAATTTATATTGCTGATGAGTTTAATTTTCTTTGTTTATTTGTTTTTGGCCTTTTCTACCCAAAGGAGGATGTCAGTATAATAGATGCTGTTTGTTTGGTGGATCCTGTTGTGACTGATAATAATGATTCTGATGCTTTCTGTTGGACCAAGATAATAAAAAGTCCAAGGGTATTCATAATATGCCTAACTGGGTCTTAAATCAATTAGTGGGTATCTGAGGGCTTTATATAATATGTCACTAGAAATGGCTACTCATTGAAGAACCCGGAAAATCTCAAAAATTATCACAGTTTGAAAGTGTGATAGCTGCTGTTCTAAATGACCATCCTGATATTTGATTTGTATATCATGTAGAATATTGAAATTGATAATTTACCAAGCATGGAATTTCTCATGCTGCAGAAAATATGCAGTTAGGAAACCCCCAGCATAGATTTAGAAAAGTATTTGCTGCAACTCAAATTGTTGATGTTAAGCCATAATTTTCCCCAGATAATGGACTTCCACAGGGGCTGAATCTGCTTGACTGGATGTTCCAACTCATTCTGGCTTTTATTCCTTTCTCTCTCTCTCTCTATGGATCTTGAATGGAAGAAGACAATGTGGGGTAGCAGGAGATGAAAACTGGCTCTCTATATTTGTCTCAAGTCTTGGCAAAATGTTGAATATGAGTTATAACATGTTCTATGCAACTCATAAGTCCTTTTTACCCACTCTAAATGGCTCTTTTTAAATTATTTTAAATTTTTGTTGAAATACAGTTGATGTATAGTGGATTAATTTCAGGTGTACAGCAAAGTGATTCAGCTATGCTTTTATCAAATTTTTTCCTTTATAAATTATTACAACATATTGAATATAGTTTCCCGTGCTATACAGTAGGTCCTTGTTGTTTATCTATTTTGTATATAGTAGTGTGTATCTCTTAATCCCCAACTCCTAGTTTATACCTCCTTCCCTTTGCCATTCGGTGATTATAGATTTGTTTTTTATGTCTGTGAATCTCTTCTGTCAATAGTTCGTTTGTTCTTTTTTGTTTTTTGATTCCTCATATAAGCAGTATCATGTATTTGCCTTTGACTTACTTCACTTAGTGTGATAATCTCTGGGGCTGTCCATGTTGCTGCGAAAGGCACCATTTCATTCCTTTTTATGGCTGAGTAATACTCCATTGTATATATATACCACATCTATCCATTCACCTGTTAATAGTTGTGCAGTTGCTTCCTCGTAAGTCCTTTTGAAACAGTATTTTTTTTTTTATATGATGGGGTGTTTGAAGTTGTTGTTGATGAAGCAGTGATTTGGCAAAACATCCTCTAAGGGGCTTCCTAAGTACCCTAGCATTAGTTACAGTCTGGAAAACTATAGAAGTTTGTGGTGTGTGCGGTGGAATGGGTGGGGATACACAAAGGGAGCATAAGTGAGAATGTGATTAGAGGGTCCCTGCTGGGGAATCCCTTTCCTGAGGGAAGTCTCATCACTGAAAGAAGCCAGTCTGTATTGCAGCTGGCATCTAACATTCCTCTGACCTAAAGTTACCACCACTCTTGTTCGGTTTTCTATAAACCTTTCTGCAGTTTAGGCATAACAAGGAGGAAGGAGGCCATTCTGGTCTATTACATTTGATCTAGGCTCCAGCCACTTTCCTGGGATGCCATTTTCTTTTTTCACTGAGTGTGTCTGTGTGTCTATGTTTCTCCCTTTGGAAAATTAGTCTTAGGTGAAGCTAGCTGTGGGGCTATAGCTTAAAAGGAGGGCATCTGAATCTACGTAGAGGGGGCATGGGGTGTACTTGTATGCATGTGTGTGTGTGTGTGTGTGTGTGTGTGCGTGCTGTGGATATACAGTGTGGTGGAACAAGGAAGATCAAAGTCGTGTGTGCACAGAAGTGTGCAGAGCCATCCCTCGTTGGGTACTGCTCTTGGGAGAGTGTCGCTAACCTGGTCTTTCTATCCTGGCTCTTGGGAACTTGAATGCAAATATGGTTGGAGTTTATATACTGTACAGCTGGCTTATTTTTTTGAAAAGCTGATGGATTTTGTGAGGATCCCTGAGCTCACATTCTTGAGTAGCTTCCGTAGGGTTTCCCAAACAGATCATGTATTTTAAAGCATCTACAAATAGAACAGATACACATTTACTGCAATTGCAAGTTGTGTGTAGGTGTCACTGCTGTATGTTCTGGCATGAGCTGCCAACTCCTCTTGGCAAGGAAATAGGTCCCTCTCCACCTCTGTTTTTCCTGTCTCCTCTGTCAGTCCATCCCGAGCCTCTCAGCCCATCTTGGACTGGTGATTTCTTTCTATTGTAGATGTTTAACATCGCCGCTCTTCAACCGTGGCTCTTGGCCTGCAGCTGTCTTTTCCCTTCTGTGTCCAATCTCAGCCTCATCGTAACATCCCTTTTTGACAGTTGTTGTTGATGAAGCAGTGATTTGGCAAAACATCCTCTAAGGGGCTTCCTAAGTACCCTAGCATTAGTTACAGTCTGGAAAACTATAGAAGTTTGTGGTGTGTGCGGTGGAATGGGTGGGGATACACAAAGGGAGCATAAGTGAGAATGTGATTAGAGGGTCCCTGCTGGGGAATCCCTTTCCTGAGGGAAGTCTCATCACTGAAAGAAGCCAGTCTGTATTGCAGCTGGCATCTAACATTCCTCTGACCTAAAGTTACCACCACTCTTGTTCGGTTTTCTATAAACCTTTCTGCAGTTTAGGCATAACAAGGAGGAAGGAGGCCATTCTGGTCTATTACATTTGATCTAGGCTCCAGCCACTTTCCTGGGATGCCATTTTCTTTTTTCACTGAGTGTGTCTGTGTGTCTATGTTTCTCCCTTTGGAAAATTAGTCTTAGGTGAAGCTAGCTGTGGGGCTATAGCTTAAAGGAGGGCATCTGAATCTACGTAGAGGGGGCATGGGGTGTACTTGTATGCATGTGTGTGTGTGTGTGTGTGTGTGTGTGCGTGCTGTGGATATACAGTGTGGTGGAACAAGGAAGATCAAAGTCGTGTGTGCACAGAAGTGTGCAGAGCCATCCCTCGTTGGGTACTGCTCTTGGGAGAGTGTCGCTAACCTGGTCTTTCTATCCTGGCTCTTGGGAACTTGAATGCAAATATGGTTGGAGTTTATATACTGTACAGCTGGCTTATTTTTTTGAAAAGCTGATGGATTTTGTGAGGATCCCTGAGCTCACATTCTTGAGTAGCTTCCGTAGGGTTTCCCAAACAGATCATGTATTTTAAAGCATCTACAAATAGAACAGATACACATTTACTGCAATTGCAAGTTGTGTGTAGGTGTCACTGCTGTATGTTCTGGCATGAGCTGCCAACTCCTCTTGGCAAGGAAATAGGTCCCTCTCCCACCCTCTGTTTTTCCTGTCTCCTCTGTCAGTCCATCCCCGAGCCTCTCCAGCCCATCTTGGACTGGTGATTTCTTTCTATTGTAGATGTTTAACATCGCTCGCTCTTCAACCGTGGCTCTTGGCCTGCAGCTGCTCAAAGTTATGTTTCCCCATTTCTGTGTCCTAATCGTTTCTAGCCTCATCAGATAAAACAATCCTTCTTTTTGACAATTATTTTATAATAAACTGCTATAATCTTGCAGTGAATCTTATAAATAAAAAATCTACGCTGGACATAGGACTACCCAAACTGCCATAAATATAAGAAAGAAATAAAAGGAAGATAATTTTTAATAAAATAATACATCTTTTTAATCAGTCAATGTCCTGACAAGAAGGAACACAGTAAACAAGAGCTGTTTTTGAACAGAAAAGACTTCAGTGAATGTGAGGTGCAGGTTAAGGGAACCATCCAGGGAGAGTAAGGGAACAGACTCAGAGACCAAGAACAGCTGGAAACTCTTACCACCTCTTAGGCCTGTTGAAGTTGGGAGGGAGAAAGCAGCCACACCTTTACACTTAGAGTTAGGAAGGAGGCAGGGAGTGAATACCCCAGTCTCTTGCATCTCTCACCCTGAGATCTGCTGCTGCCTCTCCTTGGCTGAATGCTAGAAACCCAGGGGTCAGGGAGCCTAGGGGAGGGCAGTCCCCACAGCTCAGTCTCCTGATGCAGAAAAGAGAGAAAGAGCAGAGAATGAATCAAAGTGGGGTGGGGCACATACAGAAACTAGCATAGCTTTTCAGTTTGCACCTGCCAGCTGCCATGACACTGGAGGACTTTAATGAAGGGTCGAGTCCTCGAATCTTGGTATAGAATTTCTCTGGGAATACGGAAATGTGAGCAGTTGCCTTGTGTTGGCAACTCTGATGTTCTCAAATGGCAAACAACTTTCGGTAAAGTTCCAAATTAAACCAAATGCAATTTTCTTCTTCCAAGTTACCTTTCCAAAAAAAAAAAAAGAAAAAATACCTTGAGCATATATTAAGATCATTTAAAATACATTTTGTTTATATGTATCTGTTCAGTCCAGTCATATCTGACTCTTTGCGACCCCGTGAACTACAGCACACCACACTTCTCTGTCTATACATTGAGTCAGTTTCTCCGATCATTTAAAAGATATTTTTCTTCTACACAAATGGTGTTTTCAAGGTGCGTGTAGTGGTGCAGGGCAAGTATTGCTCAGCAGGAATGTCTGGTCTATTACAGGGGGGCCGGTGACCTTGACCTCTACCCTCTAAGCAAATGCTCACAGCACCCCTCCTGTCACAGTAAAAAACAAAAGAAAGCACCCAACAACGTTCAGAATGCCCCAGACTGGGGTCTGTCCTGCGACCAGCCACTGCTTTAGCTGTTCCTGGTGTCATTTACTATGTCGTCACCCACAGAATTACCAGGAAGTGCAAGTTTCCTCCAGCGCAGTTGCCATAAAACAAAAAAGAATGTCTATAAGTGAAAATGTTGTCTTCTTCACCTTGCTGAGATGCGGGAGATTCTGTAAACCTTTTTGCTGAGAGAGGATATGGTCCAGGCTAGTTGCCACCTGAAAGAGACTTTCTTTCCATTCTTATTCCTATAAAGCCTCCTTCATCGCTGTTCTCCTGATGTGTTCCTACCCAACACACCCTCCCTCAACAAAGCTGGGTCTTGTAGCTGAAGTGACCTGGCCACTGCTTTCTGAGACATCAGATCAGCCTGAAGGTGAGCTGATCATGTTGGTCCCCTGTGATATTCTGCCATCTGTCGCAGTCTCCTACTAGGAGTGCTCTCTTCCCGTTTCCTTCCTCATCTGTGTGGGCTCTTCTGCCTCCCACTGCCTCCTCTTGGCGTCTGTGAGTACCACACCTCCACCCGAGCTTAATAAGCGGTATCTAGTTATGTCATTATTAGGCTGGTCAGTCTAGCTATGGCTGTACCCTCCCCTTATTGCTATGACACTTGCTTCTTAGTGTCTGTGTATCAGGGGCCCAGATACCACTGGAGTGAATATTATTCCTAAGGATATGCTATTAAGCATCAAAATGTCCTTTCTTTTTAAATTATTTATTTTTGGTTGTGCTAGGTCTTCATTGTTGCATGGGCTTTTCAGTAGTTGTGAACAGGGACTACTCTCTAGTTGTGGTATGCAGGCTTCTCACTGCAGTGGCTTTTCTTATAGTTGGAGCATCAAGGGCTCTTGGGCTTCAGTAGTAATGACACGTGGACTCAGTAGTTGTGGCTCCCAGGCTTTAGTGCATAGACTCAGTTGTTGTGACACAGTGGGCTTACTTGCTCCGAGGTATGTGGTATATCTTACTGGATCAGGGATCAAACCTGTATCTCCTGCACTGGCAGGCAAATTCTTTACTGCTTAGCCACCAGGGAAGCCCTAAAATTCTTTTCTAAAGAATTGAGATGCCAGTAGGCCCATGCTCTTTTACAATTTGAAAGAGCTGATATGCCATTTTAACAGTGTCTTCATCGCATGGAGGAGCTGGCCAATTGTAATGGAATGTGTTTTAACCAACAGAGGGCTGTGTGTACTGGTACCCACTTCCACTTCCTTTCTGGCATGGATGCTGAAGGCATGACCTTATTGTGGCTTTGGCACCCTACCTCATTTGTCCTCAAATGAGGCTTCCTCATAATTGCTCAGTGGCATCTGCTCACCCCCCAAATGTACATTAAGACAGTACTTCTTTCACCTTCAGGTCTCTTAATCAGGTGATGAACAGAAACTCTGTAAAGAGCATTTGGCAGAAAAAGTGGGGTGAGAGGTAAGGCTGCACATGAAGCCTGTTCAAATCATCAGTTACATGTGTTGAGGCATTACAGTTGTTCACTTATTAGTAGGCATATGTCAGTCCCCAGGCATATTTAGCAATGCACACATAGTATGTGAAACACTCTAGGTTAAACTCCACAGAGCTGTAGAGATGGGCACAATTGAGAGTGCTCACTGTCTGGGGAGAAATCAATGACTTAGAAGTAGACCAGGGGCTTCCCCTGGTGGTCCAGTGGGTAAGGACACTGCCTTGCAGTGCAAGGGGCGCCGGTTCGTGCCCTGGCCTGGGAAGATCCCATGTGCCGCGGAGCGGCTGGACTGATGTGTCTAATTACCGTGCCAGAGCTCTGGCGCAAGAGCAGGCGCTCTGCGACAACAGAGGCCACTGCGATGGGAGGCCCACAGGAGCCAAAGAACAAAGACGGATGAAAATAGAGAAATGAAAGACCAATAGAAATGGCCCGCCCATCCCCCTCCCTCCTCACTCCACCCCCCAAAAGATAAATAAATAAATAAATAAAAGACCAAGGGGAGAAAGAGAAAAAAATAGACAGTTTTTTATGGGGGCATTTGAATTAGGTCTTGCAGGTAGTACACAATTTTAACGAAAAAGGGAGAAAGGACGCTGCTGACTTAACATGAGAAAAATCCTATTTGTAAATTAATTGCTTAGATTGTGTAGCCCAGGTGGAGGCAAGAGATTCAAGATGGCGGACGCATAGGATTTATGCAACTATGAACCTGTTAAGGGATAAAAGTTGGGGAGGTCAGCAAAGTGCCTTGACAGACCCGCTCAGCAGTGTAGATGGCACTTCGGGCTTTGATGCTTCAGATGGGCATTGGGGAGGGGGCAAACACACTCAAACCAGAATTCCAGGAAGAGGGCCCTTGTTGCAGTGTGAAGAAGGGATTAGAGAGGTAGGGAAGCAGGGAAGAGATGGTTAATGGGCTACTTAATAGCTCTGGCTGTGAGCAGAAGGTCTGCATGTGCTCATGGGAGATATGGGTGTAGAGTTGCATGCGTTTTACTTCTCAGTAATGTTGGATGAATGACCATTGCCTTTATTTCTTTTCTTATTGTGTGAGAAGTGTTACTGACCTGGTCCACTTTTCACCTCTCAGTCTTCCTGAGGTCAGACCACAGAAGGGAGGATCACATATTTTTTTTTGTTCTGTGCTCTCACTGGTGCTGGGAAAAGAAGGTGATACAATCTGTTAGCCTGAAATCATAAATGGAATTCAGATTATTCTTAGGCAGGCTGCTGACTTAATGTTTCTAAGCAATAGCTAGAGTTTACATCCTCATCTTGAGAGGAAAAAAAAAAAGTTCCCTCTGAAGCATATACTAAAGAGAAAGGTTGAGAGGATTGATTTTTTTCCCTGAAGAATCCATAAATATTTACATAAGTGCAAGTTACAAATCTGTGGCTTGGAGATTATCGAATTTCACTGCTTTTACACTCACAGCATATAAATTTCTAGCAGGCATTTGCTGGTTGTGAATGTTGGGCCTTTGGAGAATTGTCTCTGAGTTTGTTTCCTTTGCTCTTGGAAAACAAATCTCCCATGTGCTGTTTTTAAGGCTCTCACTCACGGGCATGGATTGGTCACTGGCAGCCATGGGACAGTGGTCCTTGGCCGAGGGGGCTTCACTGTGATAAACTGCCTGCCAGTGGGGGTAGTGCACCCTGAGTCAAGATGTGGCTTTTATAGACCCTTTAGGTTAACACATCATTCTCTCCAGAAGAGACCCCTAGATGGTGGGGCAGTTCCAAATTCTTTGTGGAGTTCTTAGGTAAATGAGAAAACCTCTCAAGATCATGTCGCTTTAGCAGAGAGACGTGCCTGCAGAGCTTCCTTAAATATGGCTATTGCAGCCACCATTTTGCATAGGGACAGACCTCAGATATTTTATTCTTTTCTTCTCTTTACAGAAGGGGGCCTGGGGCACGCTCTCTTCTTGTTTGGCTGGTCAGAACAATTGCTGCCCAGTAAAACTTTTCACTAAGTTTCTGAATTTTACGATTGCTAGATTTTGGACTGTCCTACTAATCTCAAAGATCTAAATCTGTATGTGCTAAACAGCTTACTTTTTTCAGTATGCCAGAGACATGGTCCTCCCCAGCGTCCTGCCTGTGACAGACAGTTAATAGATGTTTGTGGAACTGGGAACTACTTGACATGCAAGTAGTTTCTGTCTATCTTCTTTCAAAATCATTTTAACATTTGTTTTTAAATTTGAGAAGGTGCTGCACAAAAAGTCAACAAAGTGAATTTAAATTCCCTCCAGTGGACTGTGCCAGGGTGTCAGAAGAACCTAAATTTGTAGAAGATGGGCTTTCAGACAGAGAAACAAAGGGGCCATTTTGGTCTTGTGTGGGGACTCAGGTGGATACAGCTTGCAAAAGTGAGATTGGTGGTAGATAGGCTTAGAACTAGATTTACCCCCGGCCTCAGAACAGAATCTCTGGCCAGCCTACCTGAGCAAAGGTTTAGCCTAGTGGCAATAATTGATGTGGTCCTGATGAGGGTTTGTGATGAGGTCCTGATGAGAGGTTTGTGATGAGAACCCAATGTGGGTGGTGAGGTTTCTTGACAAGCTGACAGACTGAGACCACAGAATGAATAGTGATTTTCCATGAGATTCTGTGCCACTGGACAAGACCCCAGGCCTGGAAGGGGAACTTGGAAGAGCATGAGGAGACCCTTGCCTCTAGTCACTTGAATGGAAAAGGGAACCAGTATGGAACCCTTGAGAAGAAGCCTGAAGTTGGGAGTCTTGCTCTCTGGGCATGTTGATCAGGTTTTTTAACTGGGGTGTAAGATTAGGACACATCAGCAGTGAGGCTTGAGAAGCTAAGTCCTGAAGTGGGAGTCTTGCTCATCTTAGGTAAATGAGAAAACCTCTCAAGATCATGTCGCTTTAGCAGAGAGCGTGCCTGCAGAGCTTCCTTAAATATGGCTATTGCAGCCACCATTTTGCATAGGGACAGACCTCAGATATTTTATTCTTTTCTTCTCTTTACAGAAGGGGGCCTGGGGCACGCTCTCTTCTTGTTTGGCTGGTCAGAACAATTGCTGCCCAGTAAAACTTTTCACTAAGTTTCTGAATTTTACGATTGCTAGATTTTGGACTGTCCTACTAATCTCAAAGATCTAAATCTGTATGTGCTAAACAGCTTACTTTTTTCAGTATGCCAGAGACATGGTCCTCCCCAGCGTCCTGCCTGTGACAGACAGTTAATAGATGTTTGTGGAACTGGGAACTACTTGACATGCAAGTAGTTTCTGTCTATCTTCTTTCAAAATCATTTTAACATTTGTTTTTAAATTTGAGAAGGTGCTGCACAAAAAGTCAACAAAGTGAATTTAAATTCCCTCCAGTGGACTGTGCCAGGGTGTCAGAAGAACCTAAATTTGTAGAAGATGGGCTTTCAGACAGAGAAACAAAGGGGCCATTTTGGTCTTGTGTGGGGACTCAGGTGGATACAGCTTGCAAAAGTGAGATTGGTGGTAGATAGGCTTAGAACTAGATTTACCCCCGGCCTCAGAACAGAATCTCTGGCCAGCCTACCTGAGCAAAGGTTTAGCCTAGTGGCAATAATTGATGTGGTCCTGATGAGGGTTTGTGATGAGGTCCTGATGAGAGGTTTGTGATGAGAACCCAATGTGGGGGGGGGGGGTGAGGTTTCTTGACAAGCTGACAGACTGAGACCACAGAATGAATAGTGATTTTCCATGAGATTCTGTGCCACTGGACAAGACCCCAGGCCTGGAAGGGGAACTTGGAAGAGCATGAGGAGACCCTTGCCTCTAGTCACTTGAATGGAAAAGGGAACCAGTATGGAACCCTTGAGAAGAAGCCTGAAGTTGGGAGTCTTGCTCTCTGGGCATGTTGATCAGGTTTTTTAACTGGGGTGTAAGATTAGGACACATCAGCAGTGAGGCAAATAATCCATGTCTTAGATTCAGGCAATCACTTCTTAAAGAACCCCTCCATGAAGTCAGGCTTAGCTTTGGGTCTTTGAGGAAGATCCGAGATTGTGTCTCATTCATTGTGTATCTTCTTTTGATGCCTGACAGTGTAGTACTCATTAAGTAATGGATTGCAATGTGAGTGGCTTTGCATTGTTTTTAAGAATGTAAAAAAGCAATGAAAGCTTATGCAAAGTTGCATTTTAGTTTATTGCAACAAAAATTTAAAAATCCTTTTACTAACATTTACGTTATATACTCCCCAAAAAATAGGCAGTCAAGAAAAGGCTCTTTGAAGAGAGGGATCCTGAACTTGCTCTGGTAGCTGTTTATTCTGGTGAAAAAAAGAAAAAGCAAAACAAAATAAAACATGGGTTGTGGTTTCAGATAGATTTGAGTTTGAATCTCAATTTTGTTAAATCTAATTATGTGATCATGGCCAATAACTTCACCTCTCTGAGCCCAATGTAGTCACCAGTAAAATATGGATACTGTTGCATTCCTGGAAAGGGTGTTACAGGAATATAATGTTTTAATTTAAGTTAAATACTTAGGTGGTGCCTGAGACCTACTGGGCCATGGCAATGGCAGTTCCCACACAAAGTGCCAAAAGAACTGACCATCATGGAGAGAGGTAAAGGCTTTTAATGCTTTGCTGTGGGATTTGATGATCCCGATGGGCCTCATCCTTTCGTTCCCTGAGTGATGCTATCTTGCTGATGTAATGGGCTGAGTCGATGTCCTGCGGATCTTTACAGGACACCCACGCCTGAGAACCCAATGTGGGGGTGAGGTTTCTTGACAAGCTGACAGACTGAGACCACAGAATGAATAGTGATTTTCCATGAGATTCTGTGCCACTGGACAAGACCCCAGGCCTGGAAGGGGAACTTGGAAGAGCATGAGGAGACCCTTGCCTCTAGTCACTTGAATGGAAAAGGGAACCAGTATGGAACCCTTGAGAAGAAGCCTGAAGTTGGGAGTCTTGCTCTCTGGGCATGTTGATCAGGTTTTTTAACTGGGGTGTAAGATTAGGACACATCAGCAGTGAGGCAAATAATCCATGTCTTAGATTCAGGCAATCACTTCTTAAAGAACCCCTCCATGAAGTCAGGCTTAGCTTTGGGTCTTTGAGGAAGATCCGAGATTGTGTCTCATTCATTGTGTATCTTCTTTTGATGCCTGACAGTGTAGTACTCATTAAGTAATGGATTGCAATGTGAGTGGCTTTGCATTGTTTTTAAGAATGTAAAAAAGCAATGAAAGCTTATGCAAAGTTGCATTTTAGTTTATTGCAACAAAAATTTAAAAATCCTTTTACTAACATTGACGTTATATACTCCCCAAAATAGGCAGTCAAGAAAAGGCTCTTTGAAGAGAGGGATCCTGAACTTGCTCTGGTAGCTGTTTATTCTGGTGAAAAAAAGAAAAAGCAAAACAAAATAAAACATGGGTTGTGGTTTCAGATAGATTTGAGTTTGAATCTCAATTTTGTTAAATCTAATTATGTGATCATGGCCAATAACTTCACCTCTCTGAGCCCAATGTAGTCACCAGTAAAATATGGATACTGTTGCATTCCTGGAAAGGGTGTTACAGGAATATAATGTTTTAATTTAAGTTAAATACTTAGGTGGTGCCTGAGACCTACTGGGCCATGGCAATGGCAGTTCCCACACAAAGTGCCAAAAGAACTGACCATCATGGAGAGAGGTAAAAGGCTTTTAATGCTTTGCTGTGGGATTTGATGATCCCGATGGGCCTCATCCTTTCGTTCCCTGAGTGATGCTATCTTGCTGATGTAATGGGCTGAGTCGATGTCCTGCGGATCTGATGACAGGACACCCACGCCCTGCCACCCTCCCTGCCAAGATAGACCATACTCATTAGACCTGACCTCTCCATAGGAACTGGGCTTCACTCACGTCTTCCTGGAAAATTTAGCCTGGTTGCTGTGCAGTGATCATGTCCTTAGCAAGGGAGTACCTCCCAACTACCTCTGCAGCCCCCAACCCTCTCATCCTTAGTCCAGCAACCAAGCTTCCTGTTCTCTCAGGCAAAACTTGAGTTTGCATCTCGTTTGTCCCTTCTTCTGATTTGGAGGAGTGGGAGAGCACAGGAAATAAGACCCTCAGAAAAGTGAGACTAGCTGTTGGGTCAGAGTCCTGTAGCTCTGATGGTTCTCATTGGGTCACTCATAAAGACAGGGACCTTAGGAACAGTTTTATGTTCTGGAATCACGTCATCATGTGTGTGTTAGTCTCTCAGTTGTGTCCGACTCTTTGTGACCACGTGGACTATAGCCCGCCCGGCTCCTCTGACCATGGAATTCTCCAGGCAAGAATACTGGAGTGGGTTGCCATTCCCTTCTTCAGGGGGTCTTCCCAACCCAGGGATTGAACCCAGGTCTCCCACATTGCAGGCAGATTCTTTACTGTCTGAGCCACCAGGGAAGCCCTCCTGTCGTCATGGGATGCATTAAATCCCCTCCTCTACACTTCTGCCCCCATGCCACCCCCCTGTTCTTCTTCCAGTTGAAGTAGAGGGTGGGCAGGATACACATTTAGGGACTGACTTGTTCTGCTGAAAATATGACCAGGCTCTGTGCATGTGGAAAGGTGGGCTGACACAGTGGAAATTGTGGAGTCCAGTTTGTGTCTGTGCCTTTGACCGTCAGTGACTTTGCCCTTGTCAAGGACAGCTGTCATTGTCTAATATTTAGTAATATTACATAGTAAGCATAGTAGTGTTTACTGTGTTCCTTGCATTGAACAGATGCTTCATGTATGTTTTCTTATTTAATCCTTACTACAAGTCTTATAAAGTATGTGTCATTATCCTCATTTTATACATAAGTACATGAGGCTCAGGAGAACCAACCGTCCCTCGCCATGCTATCTTGCTGATGTAATGGGCTGAGTCGATGTCCTGCGGATCTGATGACAGGACACCCACGCCTGCCACCCTCCCTGCCAAGATAGACCATACTCATTAGACCTGACCTCTCCATAGGAACTGGGCTTCACTCACGTCTTCCTGGAAAATTTAGCCTGGTTGCTGTGCAGTGATCATGTCCTTAGCAAGGGAGTACCTCCCAACTACCTCTGCAGCCCCCAACCCTCTCATCCTTAGTCCAGCAACCAAGCTTCCTGTTCTCTCAGGCAAAACTTGAGTTTGCATCTCGTTTGTCCCTTCTTCTGATTTGGAGGAGTGGGAGAGCACAGGAAATAAGACCCTCAGAAAAGTGAGACTAGCTGTTGGGTCAGAGTCCTGTAGCTCTGATGGTTCTCATTGGGTCACTCATAAAGACAGGGACCTTAGGAACAGTTTTATGTTCTGGAATCACGTCATCATGTGTGTGTTAGTCTCTCAGTTGTGTCCGACTCTTTGTGACCACGTGGACTATAGCCCGCCCGGCTCCTCTGACCATGGAATTCTCCAGGCAAGAATACTGGAGTGGGTTGCCATTCCCTTCTTCAGGGGGTCTTCCCAACCCAGGGATTGAACCCAGGTCTCCCACATTGCAGGCAGATTCTTTACTGTCTGAGCCACCAGGGAAGCCCTCCTGTCGTCATGGGATGCATTAAATCCCCTCCTCTACACTTCTGCCCCCATGCCACCCCCCTGTTCTTCTTCCAGTTGAAGTAGAGGGTGGGCAGGATACACATTTAGGGACTGACTTGTTCTGCTGAAAATATGACCAGGCTCTGTGCATGTGGAAAGGTGGGCTGACACAGTGGAAATTGTGGAGTCCAGTTTGTGTCTGTGCCTTTGACCGTCAGTGACTTTGCCCTTGTCAAGGACAGCTGTCATTGTCTAATATTTAGTAATATTACATAGTAAGCATAGTAGTGTTTACTGTGTTCCTTGCATTGAACAGATGCTTCATGTATGTTTTCTTATTTAATCCTTACTACAAGTCTTATAAAGTATGTGTCATTATCCTCATTTTATACATAAGTACATGAGGCTCAGAGAAGGAATTGAGTGAGTGGCATGAACAGACTTGAGTGAGTGGCATGAACAAAATTTTGAAACTAATGATTTTCCTCCAGCTGTGGTTCCTGTCATTGTTGTTGTATCTTCTACTGCTCTTGCCCTTATCAAACCTCTCTCTGCCCCTTACAACTGCCCCATTGCATTCATGTATGAAGACATTTGAGGTCTATATAAAATAATTTGTCCTTCCTACTTCGCAGAATTGCTTGAGGAATTAGAATTGAGGAATCCTTGAAGAAAAAGAACTTTGAAAAGAACTAAATGTTTTACAATTGTAAGGAAAGGCTTTTTTTTCAAGTTAATTAATTTTTCTGCCTTGAGTCTTAGTTGCAGCGCACAGGGTCTTGGTTCCATCATGCAGGATCTTTTTTTTTTTTTTTAATTTTGGCCTCTTTTTTTTTTTTTTTTTTAAATTTTCATCTGTCTTTATTCTTTGGCCTGTGTGGGATTCCCATTGCAGTGGTCTCTCCTGTAGCAGAGCACTGACCCTTGGCGCATGCACTCCAGAGCACTGGCTCGTAATTGGACACACCAGTCCAGCATGTGGGATCTTCCCAGGCCAGGGATCGAACTGGTGCACCTTGCACTGCAAGGCAGACTCTTTACCCACTGGACCATCAGGGAAGCCCCATGCAGGATCTTTATTTGCTGTGCTCGACTCTCCAGTTGTGGCTTATGGGCTTAGTTGCTCTTTACCCACCCGGGAACCAGAGGTCAAGGACACCTGTTCTTGTAAGTAGAGGGTGGGCAGGATACACATTTAGGGACTGACTTGTTCTGCTGAAAATATGACCAGGCTCTGTGCATGTGGAAAGGTGGGCTGACACAGTGGAAATTGTGGAGTCCAGTTTGTGTCTGTGCCTTTGACCGTCAGTGACTTTGCCCTTGTCAAGGACAGCTGTCATTGTCTAATATTTAGTAATATTACATAGTAAGCATAGTAGTGTTTACTGTGTTCCTTGCATTGAACAGATGCTTCATGTATGTTTTCTTATTTAATCCTTACTACAAGTCTTATAAAGTATGTGTCATTATCCTCATTTTATACATAAGTACATGAGGCTCAGAGAAGGAATTGAGTGAGTGGCATGAACAGACTTGAGTGAGTGGCATGAACAAAATTTTGAAACTAATGATTTTCCTCCAGCTGTGGTTCCTGTCATTGTTGTTGTATCTTCTACTGCTCTTGCCCTTATCAAACCTCTCTCTGCCCCTTACAACTGCCCCATTGCATTCATGTATGAAGACATTTGAGGTCTATATAAAATAATTTGTCCTTCCTACTTCGCAGAATTGCTTGAGGAATTAGAATTGAGGAATCCTTGAAGAAAAAGAACTTTGAAAAGAACTAAATGTTTTACAATTGTAAGGAAAGGCTTTTTTTTCAAGTTAATTAATTTTTCTGCCTTGAGTCTTAGTTGCAGCGCACAGGGTCTTGGTTCCATCATGCAGGATCTTTTTTTTTTTTTTTAATTTTGGCCTCTTTTTTTTTTTTTTTTTAAATTTTCATCTGTCTTTATTCTTTGGCCTGTGTGGGATTCCCATTGCAGTGGTCTCTCCTGTAGCAGAGCACTGACCCTTGGCGCATGCACTCCAGAGCACTGGCTCGTAATTGGACACACCAGTCCAGCATGTGGGATCTTCCCAGGCCAGGGATCGAACTGGTGCACCTTGCACTGCAAGGCAGACTCTTTACCCACTGGACCATCAGGGAAGCCCCATGCAGGATCTTTATTTGCTGTGCTCGACTCTCCAGTTGTGGCTTATGGGCTTAGTTGCTCCATGGCATGTGGAGCAACCAAG
Source organism: Tragulus kanchil (assembly GCA_022376925.1). Classification (NCBI taxonomy): domain Eukaryota; kingdom Metazoa; phylum Chordata; class Mammalia; order Artiodactyla; family Tragulidae; genus Tragulus; species Tragulus kanchil. The sequence continues at coordinate 62,693,849 of JAIOJX010000030.1, forward strand.
CCTCTGGTTCCGTAACCAGAGGTCAAACCCATATCCCGTGTATTCCAAGGCAGATTCTTAACCGCTGACCCATCAGGAAAGTCCCACTAATATGAAGTTTTATATGAAGGAAATGAAAGTTGGCAGAAATATCAGAGATAAATAAAAATGAATAAAATAAAGTAAAAAGGAAAATCTATACATGTAAATATGTATGTGCCTTACATACCTAATTGCTTCATATGTATTTTTTTACTTATAAAGTAACAAGTCAGTGTGGTCCATGCTGGTATGATTATTGCCCTAATTTATAGAGGAGTAAATTGAGGCACAGAGAGGTTAAGAACATTGGACAAGATCACATTTCTGGTGAGCAGTAGACCTGATCAATAACAGTCTGACTCAGGAACCTGCAGTTTTCATGCAGTTGCATGATTTGATGTTCTGCTTTCCAGTGGCTTTCACAGGCATGAGGGCACGGGCTAAGAAATCCATGAAAGGGTCTGCTAACTAATTTTTTAGATGTGGTGTCTATCACAGAGGTGGTGACAGCTAAGGTGATTTTTAAAGGACTCTTGGGAATTGGCAATAAGTAAGACAGGAGGGTTAAGAAGAACAACATCAGGCAGAACCTTATTAAGGAGTCTATAATTTACCCTAGAGGGCAATGAAGGGTTATATGCAGAGGAGGACCATGCTCAGCTTTGAGTTTTAGAAATACCACCCAGACAGCCTCACTGGTCATATGGCAGGGCTGGGGGCAGGAAGAGATGATGGGCGAGAATGAAAGCTGTGAGTTGGACAGACCCAACTGTCAATACCTGTCTGAGTCTTGATTTTCTTATTTTAAAAACAAAGAGTAATGACAACATGTACTTAGAAAGGTTACCACGAGGATGAAAGGAGAGCTGTTTTGCAACAGTAAGTGCTTTATAGAGGCCAGCTGTTCATACTATGAGCTATTCTAAGAAAGCAGTTAAGTATGAACGTGGTTTTATCTGGGGTGGTGGCCGGGGGAATGGAGAAAAATGGACAGGTTTAAGAGAAATAGAATTGAGAAGATTTGACCATTAATCAGAGGGAGCTTCCCCGGTGGGTCAGTGGTAAAGAATCTACCTGCAAATACAGGAAGGAGTCAAGGGAGATGCCGGTTCAGTCCCTGAATCAGGGAGATCACCTGGAGGAGGAAATAGCAACCCACTCCAATATTCTTGCCTGAAGAATCCCATGGACAGAGGAGCCTGGCAGACTATAGAGGGTCACAAAGAGTTAGACATGACTGAGTGACTAATCAGATGTGGCGGTTAAGAGTGGAGAGAAGGAGAGAGCTCTGGGAAGGCAAGTGTAGTAGAAAAAGGAGAAGAAAGCATGAAAAGGTAAGCGTGGAGAAAGGAGTAACAAGTCAGTGTGGTCCATGCTGGTATGATTATTGCCCTAATTTATAGAGGAGTAAATTGAGGCACAGAGAGGTTAAGAACATTGGACAAGATCACATTTCTGGTGAGCAGTAGACCTGATCAATAACAGTCTGACTCAGGAACCTGCAGTTTTCATGCAGTTGCATGATTTGATGTTCTGCTTTCCAGTGGCTTTCACAGGCATGAGGGCACGGGCTAAGAAATCCATGAAAGGGTCTGCTAACTAATTTTTTAGATGTGGTGTCTATCACAGAGGTGGTGACAGCTAAGGTGATTTTTAAAGGACTCTTGGGAATTGGCAATAAGTAAGACAGGAGGGTTAAGAAGAACAACATCAGGCAGAACCTTATTAAGGAGTCTATAATTTACCCTAGAGGGCAATGAAGGGTTGTATGCAGAGGAGGACCATGCTCAGCTTTGAGTTTTAGAAATACCACCCAGACAGCCTCACTGGTCATATGGCAGGGCTGGGGGCAGGAAGAGATGATGGGCGAGAATGAAAGCTGTGAGTTGGACAGACCCAACTGTCAATACCTGTCTGAGTCTTGATTTTCTTATTTTAAAAACAAAGAGTAATGACAACATGTACTTAGAAAGGTTACCACGAGGATGAAAGGAGAGCTGTTTTGCAACAGTAAGTGCTTTATAGAGGCCAGCTGTTCATACTATGAGCTATTCTAAGAAAGCAGTTAAGTATGAACGTGGTTTTATCTGGGGTGGTGGCCGGGGGAATGGAGAAAAATGGACAGGTTTAAGAGAAATAGAATTGAGAAGATTTGACCATTAATCAGAGGGAGCTTCCCCGGTGGGTCAGTGGTAAAGAATCTACCTGCAAATACAGGAAGGAGTCAAGGGAGATGCCGGTTCAGTCCCTGAATCAGGGAGATCACCTGGAGGAGGAAATAGCAACCCACTCCAATATTCTTGCCTGAAGAATCCCATGGACAGAGGAGCCTGGCAGACTATAGAGGGTCACAAAGAGTTAGACATGACTGAGTGACTAATCAGATGTGGCGGTTAAGAGTGGAGAGAAGGAGAGAGCTCTGGGAAGGCAAGTGTAGTAGAAAAAGGAGAAGAAAGCATGGAAAGGGAAAGCGTGGAGAAAGGAGTAACAAAGAGATGTAGATCTATGAAAACACCCAGTGTTAACAAAGGTGTAATCACAGGAGGAGACAGACAAAGGAAATACACCAATGAGAAAGAACACTTGTGGTTCCATGAGGGAAAAATCCACTTACTCATTCAACCGTTGTTTATGGAGTACCTTTTACACTAGCCATCACTCAGCAGTGCAAGATATTCTGATCATTGCAGTTTTGGGATGGGTATTTGTTTTAGCATTTGTGTTCATTACATTTTCATGCTCTGAGTTTAGAGTAGAAAATAAATGACACTAATTTTTCTGCATAAAATGCCTTCTTTTTGTAGTCACAATTTTCCATGAACTCATCATGATTAGAGTTTAGTATTAGTGTGTGTTTTTTGAATAGTGACGTATATATATTTTGTGTGGACTGATGACTGACATATGAAGCCACACTAGGCTTTTCTGTGACAGCTCCATTTCCGTGTCATTGTAACACTTTTCCAACAGATGCTTTGTAAATTGTGACTAATTGTGACTGAATGTGTAGACCTTTTCATTTAAATACATTAAAAAAGAGAAACCTCTTGCATCAGAATGTGTCCTGATTTTCAGAAGATATGGCTCTTATAGCCTTGAGAGCTTAACTTATAAATCTGTTTCCAGTTTTCAAACTGAGCCCACTTGTAGACTTTAAAATATATATAAAACAGCTTTATTGAGATATAATTCACATACTATAAATTCGTCCTTTTAAAGTATACAATTTAGAGGTTTTTAAAATATATTCACAGACTTGTGTAACCATCACACTATCTAATTTTAGAACATTTGCGTCACCCTAAAGAGAAACACTGTGTCCATTAGCAGTCACTGCATGTTATTCCCTACCCCTCAGGCCCTGGAAACCATGCGTCTAATTTCTGTCCATACAGTTTTGCCTATTCTGGATATTTCATGTAAATGGACTAAAAGTACAATATGTGGCCTTTGTGCCTGGGTTTTTTCACTTAGTACGTGTTTAAGATTCATTTATGTTGTAGCGTGCATCAGTACTTTCTTCCTTTTTAATGGCCAAATAATATTTAAACATGAAAATAGACAGCTTTTATTTATCCAGTCATTAGCTGATGGACATTTAGATAATTTCCGCTTTGTGATCCACAGACTGCCACTGTGAACATTCATGTACAAGTGCACAAGTTTCATACCTATATTTCTCTTTATCTTAGGTGTAGACAGTGGAACTGCTAGATCACATAGTAACTCTGCGTTTAACATTTTGGGAAACTGTCGAACCGTTTTCCAAAGTAGCTGCCTCATTTTACAGTCCCAAGGCACAGTATGAGGGGATGCAATTTTTTTACCTTACCAACAATTGTCATGTATCTTTTTGATTTAGCTATGCTTGTGGGTATGACGTGCCATCTCACTGTGCTTTTGATTTGCACCTTCCTAATGACAGTGTTGAGCCTTTTTTCATGTGCTTTTGCATCATTTGGCTCTCTTCTTTGCAGAAATGTATATTCAGATCATTTACCCTCTTTCTAATTGGTTTATTTCTCTTTTTATTGTTGAGTTGTAAGGGTTCTTTATGTATTCTGGATACTAGACCCTTATCAAGGATAAGACTGGCAAATTTTTCTGCCACTGAATGGATTGTCTTCACTTTCTTGATGATGTCCTCTGAAACATAACACAAATGTTTTAAATTTTGAAAAGTCCAATTTAGTTATTTTCTCTTCTGTTGCTTATGCTTTTGGTGTCATACCTAAAAATCTATTGCAAAATTCAAGGTCATAAAGACTTATGCGTATGTTTTGAGTTTTATAGTTTTAGTTCATATGTTGTCTTATGATCCATTTTTTTTAGATTCTTTCTTAAAATTTTACTTTTTTTAGTTTTACAGAGTTTTGTTGTTTACAGACATGTGTAATCCCAGATTAGTCATATGTATATCCCTAGCCCCCTCCCTCCTCCGCCCCTCTCCCAGTACCCCCTACCCCACCCCTCCACGTCGTCAGGTCGTCGCATAGCACCCCTGCAGGACCCCCATTCCCACAGCTCAATGACAATAGCTCTCTTTTTCACATATGATAGTATAGATTTCCGTGTTACTCCCTTTATGCCTCCCACCCACTGTTCATTCCACACAATGTCCGTATGTCTGTTCTCCATGTCTGTTTTTCCATCGCTTCACTACATGTGTTATCATTACCATCTTACTAAATTCCATATATATGTATTAGTATACTGTACTTATCCTTCTCTTTTTGACCTACGTCACTTTTATAATAGGTTCTAGATCTGTCCACCTCATTAGGACTGATTCTTCTGCATTTCTTTTTACAGCTAAGAAGTACACCATTGTATGTATTATGATTCATTTTGAGTTAATTTTTATATATGGTGGGAAGTGGAGGTCCAACCTTATTGTTTCCCATGTGAATATCCAATTCTTTCTCCACTGAATGCTTTTTTTTTTAAATTTTGAACTCTTTTATTGGTTCTTTATTTATTTGTTTTCATCCATCTTTATTCTTTGACCTGTGTGGGCCTCCCATTGCAATGACCTCTCCCGTTGCCAAGCACTGGCTCTGGGTGCACACTCTCCAGAGCACTGGCTCATAATTGGACACACCAGTCCAGCCACTCCATGGCACATGGGATCTTCCCGGGCCAGGGATCGAACTGGTGCCGCTTACAGTGCAAGGCAGACTGTTTACCCACTGGACCACCAGGGAAGTCCCCATTGAATGCTTTTTATATCCTTCTTGAAAATTAACTGACCGTAAATGTAAGGATTTATTTCTAAACTCTTAACTCTATTTCATTTATCTGTGTGTCTTAATTATTGCTGCTTTGTAGTAACTTTTGAAATAAGGAAGTACAAATCCTTCAAATTTTTCTTCTTTTTTCTTGTTTTGGCTGTTCTGGGTTCCTTGCATTTAAATATGAATTTTAGGGTCAGCTTGTCAGTATCTGCAAAAAAGGCATCTAGGATCATGACTAGGACTGCATTGAATCTGAAGGTGAACTTGCCATTTAACTGAATTAATGTTTGCAATTCACAAACTTGAAATGTCTTTCCATATATTTATTTATCTTTTAATTTCTTTCAATGGTATATTTATATTTACAGTATGCTAGTCTTGTACCTCTTGTTAAATTTATTGCTGTTTTATTATTTTGATGCTATTGTAAGTGACATTGTTTTTTTGATTTTGTTTTCTGATCACAGTGTATAGAAATGTAAATGAGTTCTATATATGGACTTGTATTATACAACCTTGTTGAACATTTTTATTAGTTCTAATAGTTTTTTTTTATAATTTTTGGTCTCTTTTATTCATTTTTTATTTGTTTATTTTCATCCATCTTTATTCTTTGACCTGTGTGGACCTCCCATTGCAGTGGCCTCTCCCGCCCCAGAGCATTGGCTCTGGGTGCATGCGCTCCAGAGCGCTGGCTTGTATTTGGACACACCAGTCCAGATGCTCTGCAGCACGTGGTATCTTCCGTGCCAGGGATCGAATCAGTGCCCCTGGCACAGCAAGGTGGACTCTTTACCCACTGGGCCACCAGGGAAGCCCCTAATTTAATTGATGCATCCCCTAATATTTTCTTTATATAAATTTGTGGGGCTTCACCTGGTGGTCCAGTGGGTAAGGACACTGCCTTGCAGTGCAAGGGGCACCGGTTGGATCCCTGGCCTGGGAAGATACCACGTGCCGCGGAGCGGCTGGACCCATGTGTCCAATTGCCGAGCCGGAGCTCTGGAGCACATGCGCCCAGAGCTGGCGCTCTGCGACGACAGAAGCCACTGCGATGGGAGGCCCACAGGAGCCAAAGAACAAAGACGGATGAAAATAGAGAAATGAAAGACCAATAGAAGTGGCCCGCCCGCTCCGCTCTCTCCCCAACCCGACCCCCACCCAAAATAAATAAATAAATCTTGAAAAAAAAAAATTGTGATTGGAGATCATTTTATTTGTGATTGGAGGTCATTTTATTCCTTTCCTTCTAATTCGGATGACTTTAATTTAACTTTCTTGCCTAAATATCCTGGCTAGACCTCTAGTGAAATAAAAGTGATAAGATCTAATATCCTTCTTTTGTTCTTGATCCTAGGGGTAAAGCATTCAGTCTTTAAACGTTACATATGATATCAGTTGTGGAGTTTTGGAGGAGATAAATTTCCTTTATCAGGTTGAGGAAGTTACCCTGTTTCTTGTTTTTGAGTGTTTTTATCATGAAACGGTGTTGGAGTTTGTCAAATGCCTTTTCTGTATCTATGAAGATAATCATTTTTTTTTCCTTTTGTTCTATTAATTTGGTGTGTTATCGCGATTGACTTTCAGAAGATAAACCAACCTTGCATTCCAGATAAATTCCACTTGGTCACGGTATATAATCCCTTTTATATGTCGCCACATTTGATTGACTTGCTTTTTGTTGAGGATTTTTATATCTATATAAGGATTATTGGTGTGTGTGTATATATATATGTGTATATATAGCCTTCTTGTGATGTCCTTGTCTGGTTTTGGTATCAGGATAATAATAACTTCATAGAATAAGTTGGAGAATGTCTCCTTTTCTTTATGTTTTGGAAAATTTTGAGAAGGATTGGTGTTCTTTAAGCATTTGGTAGAATTTATCACTGAATCTATGCAAACTGAGCTTTTCTTAATGGGAATTTTTTATATTACTAATTTAGTCTCTTCATTTGCTATAGGTTTAATCATATTTTTCTATTTTTTTGTGAGTCTTCTTTGGTAGCTTGAGTCTTTCTAGGAATTTGTCTATTTCAACTAGGTTATCTAACTTCTTCACATACAATTTTTCATAACACATGTACTTTTGTTTCACACTATTATGAAAAAATGGTTAAACTTCTTGAAAATAAGGGCTTCAACAAGACATAGCTATGTATTCTTGGGACACAGGCCTGTGATTATAACTATTATACAGTGCTTACTATGTGCTGGCTATTTGTTAGCAACTTTACACACGTAGTCTCATGTGCTACAACAACATTTTGAGGAGGACCTGGAAGCAGAGGCTCACATGGCTTATGCAGTTAGTATGTGGCATGACTGGTAACTGCACCCAGATAACATGGACACTTAGAGCAGAATCCTTCAGGAAGAGGTCCTGAGTCTCATCCTATCTAAATGCTAGCTTGGAAAAGGAGGAATTCCAAAGTCACTACTTCATATAGAATATGTTATGGTCCTGAGGACAGAATGTTGAATGGAGAGTTGTCAGGACTCCTGAAGCTTCAGGAACCATGAGACTGTGGTAGGTGCTGCAGAGATAGAGAGTAGGACTGGAGGATGTATTGAATTTACCCAGATTATTCAAGCTTAGATCTTGGGGCTATGCTAGGAGCTTGGACTTGGGGGTACAGCACAGAGGGTTTTGCAACTCTTTTTTTTTTTTTTTTTGCCTCTAAGTCATCATTTTGTTTTCACACATCTTTTTTCTTTGGTCTGTGTGACCTCCTATTGCAGTGGTCTCTCCCGTTGCAGGGCACTGGTTCTGGGCTCCAGAGTGCTGGCTCATAATTGGACACACTGGCTCAGCCGTTCCTTGACACATGGGATCTTCCCAGGCCAGGGATCGAACCAGTGCCCCTTGGACTGCAAGGCAGTCTTTACCCACTGGACTACCAGGGAAGCCTAGGGTTTTGCATCTTGACCAAGGGCAGAGGGTGCTGGAAAGGTGCTTGGTGTAGTTTTTCTAGCTTCCAAGGTAAGAGTACAATTTGCACCCCATCTTTGGAAACACCCCATGTGGCCAGTAGTTTTCTAGAGCAATACTTGTATATTTGTATCATAAATGTATTTTCAGGGCTCACTGGTGTGTGGATTGATCTCCCCGGGGGCAGAAACACTGGAAAATTGGTTGTTCTGCTTGGTTGTAAGACTAGTTTAGAATTTAGGAGCAGAGGGCCTGAATCCAAGTTCTAGCTTTGTTTTTTACTCATGGTGTGACCTCCCTCATATTACTTACCTTCTCTAAATCTCAGCTTCATCATTTGCAACTTGAGAAAAAAAATACATACATCTCGTAAATCATTCTAAGTTCCAAATTAAATTAATGTATGGAAAATGACTTTGTAAACTGTTAAGCCCTGCAGAGGTTAACGATTGGCTCTTTTCTCCCCTCATATGGAAAAAGCCACTGAATGAATAATCTCTTGCTTGAGTGTCCATTTATGTCAGCCCGCTGAGGTCATACGGTGTGGCTTTGAAGTGGAGAAAGTGTGACTGTCAGGTTTTAAAAAGGAAGCAGAGAGACTGTATTTCTCTTGCCTCTCTTCAAGGTAGCGAGCACAGCTGTAAGGCAATGACTTCACAGAACCTGTCGTGCCTTCCAGGGGCAGAAACAGTCCAAATAAGGACAACTGAAAAACCAGACTTGCACAAGTTGGAGAAATGAAATAAAAACAGACCTGGAGGGCATAAAAAGCACCTTCATTTATAAAAAGCTTTATTAAAATAAATAGGTTCTTATGTTTCTTTTGTGGTCTTTCTAGAAAAATCCATCTAGTTATCACATGATCACTTTTATCCTAAGTATATGACTGAAAAACCAAAGCTTTGTCATTTTTACCTTAGTACACCATGTAAATTGAGAATGGTAATGTTTCTGGCTTCCCAGGTGGTGCAGTTGGTAAAGAATCCACCTGCCAATGGAGGAGATGCAGGAGACATGGGTTTGATCTCTGGGTTGGGAAGAACCCCTGGAGAAGGGAAATGGCAACCCACTCCAGTATTCTTGCCTGGAAAATTCCACGGACAGAAGAGCCTGGCAGGCTACAGTCCATGAGGTTGCAAAGAGTTGGACATGATTGAGCATGCACTTCTTTTTTTTTTAAAGACTTATTTATTTATTTATTTTGGGCGGGGGTTGGGTTGGGGAGGGAGGGGAGCGGGCGGGCCACTTCTATTGGTCTTTCATTTCTCTATTTTCATCCGTCTTTGTTCTTTGGCTCCTGTGGGCCTCCCATTGCGGTGGCGTCTGTCGCTGCAGAGCTCTGGCTCTGGGCGCATGTGCTCCAGAGCTCCGGCTCGGTAATTGGACACATGGATCCAGCCGCTCCGTGGCACTTGGGATCTTCCCAGACCAGGGATCCAACCGGTGCCCCTTGCACTGCAAGGTGGTGTCCTTACCCACTAGACCACCAGGGGAAGCCCTGAGCATGCACTTCTAATGTTTCTCACGATAATGTTGTATGTATGTATTGGTCATGGCTGCTAGGATTCAGTGATGATTTGGGGAACGTTTCAACTTGACTTGAAAGAAAAAGGCAGTTAGGGTGGAGAAAAGACTACAGGCACGGGGGATTGGCAGATGATATATATGTGTTTGGTTCCTGGTCCCTTTTTGTCTAGCTGGGTCCTTGAGGAAGTTACTTACCTCAGAGAACGGTGGTTTGAAGGAATACAAAACTGACCCCAAAACCATGAAGCTTTCACAGACCCTGTCGTGCCTTCCAGGGACAGAAACAGTCCAAATAAGGACAACTGAAAAACCAGACTTGCACAAGTTGGAGAAATGAAATAAAAACAGACCTGGAGGGCATAAAAAGCACCTTCATTTATAAAAAGCTTTATTAAAATAAATAGGTTCTTATGTTTCTTTTGTGGTCTTTCTAGAAAAATCCATCTAGTTATCACATGATCACTTTTATCCTAAGTATATGACTGAAAAACCAAAGCTTTGTCATTTTTACCTTAGTACACCATGTAAATTGAGAATGGTAATGTTTCTGGCTTCCCAGGTGGTGCAGTTGGTAAAGAATCCACCTGCCAATGGAGGAGATGCAGGAGACATGGGTTTGATCTCTGGGTTGGGAAGAACCCCTGGAGAAGGGAAATGGCAACCCACTCCAGTATTCTTGCCTGGAAAATTCCACGGACAGAAGAGCCTGGCAGGCTACAGTCCATGAGGTTGCAAAGAGTTGGACATGATTGAGCATGCACTTCTTTTTTTTTTAAAGACTTATTTATTTATTTATTTTGGGCGGGGGTTGGGTTGGGGAGGGAGGGGAGCGGGCGGGCCACTTCTATTGGTCTTTCATTTCTCTATTTTCATCCGTCTTTGTTCTTTGGCTCCTGTGGGCCTCCCATTGCGGTGGCGTCTGTCGCTGCAGAGCTCTGGCTCTGGGCGCATGTGCTCCAGAGCTCCGGCTCGGTAATTGGACACATGGATCCAGCCGCTCCGTGGCACTTGGGATCTTCCCAGACCAGGGATCCAACCGGTGCCCCTTGCACTGCAAGGTGGTGTCCTTACCCACTAGACCACCAGGGGAAGCCCTGAGCATGCACTTCTAATGTTTCTCACGATAATGTTGTATGTATGTATTGGTCATGGCTGCTAGGATTCAGTGATGATTTGGGGAACGTTTCAACTTGACTTGAAAGAAAAAGGCAGTTAGGGTGGAGAAAAGACTACAGGCACGGGGGATTGGCAGATGATATATATGTGTTTGGTTCCTGGTCCCTTTTTGTCTAGCTGGGTCCTTGAGGAAGTTACTTACCTCAGAGTTTCTCATCTTACAGTATGGAGAATAAAATACTTTTTCATTAGGATTGTGATGAAGACTAAATAAACAGCAATAAATCTTTGTTGTCTTCCTCACCTTTTTGATTTAGCTTTTCGTATCATAAGACCAACATCACTTAATCAGAAAACACTTCCAAACAAATTTTTCTCTCTTATTCTAAGTGTGCCATGAGTGGTCTGATTTTTCCTTGTCTGTGATTCTGAGAGCTACTCTCACGGGATGGTCAAACAACATCTCTCTGGTCTGTTGACTTCTGCAGAGAATTCTGAAATCCTCTGAGTCTCTAAGTCAAGGCCTTGCAAATCTGGGCTGTGATTTAGGAGAAATCATGGTGACAGTGGTTCTAGGCATATGAACATGATTAAATAGTCCTCAGACAGAGGCCACTGTATCTGCCAGGGAAGAAATGGACACAGTACCCCATGCCTGTGGCTTGTTGGCCACGGGAACAGATGGCACTCTCTGAGGGATAATGCAAGAACGTGTAGTGAAAGGACTATTTCACAGCTGAGGGCAGGCTAACAGGGGACCTGGAGGGGCAAGGGGGGTAAGGGAAGAACCTACAAGGGAGAGCTTGGCTGTGGGAAGGGGCTGCCTGCCATACGTGGAGACACTGTCACTGCCATCCAAACCCCAGCGGAGAGGCAGTGCCGGAAGTGGACCCTTGACTCCTCTGCCATTCTCCCCTTCAGTTAAGGAAATTTGGGGACAGGTGGCAAAGGACAACCTCCTAGGACATAGAGTGGGGTGCAGAGAATTGATCTGGAGGAGCAGGGCAGAGGAGGACCACCCAGAAAAACCATCTTCGCAACTGGGGAGGGTCCTTAGTACTGGCTCTAGCATTATGCAGACTGACTCCAGCCCTGGACCCATGGACAACGTTAGCACACAACAAATACAACCTTTTATCCCACTTTTTTTTCCTGTCATTTTACACATTAAGAAAGAAAGAGATTTAATACTACCCAGGTTTGAACCTGAGAAATCCTATCTACTGCTTACTTGCATTCTTGGACACAACTCTGGCAATGTATAGCTCGTCTACAGTGCCTGTTTGCAAGATCTCTGAGGATTTATGAAAATGGATTACTGCTCCTGGTAATGCTAGCAGTTCTTTATTTTCCTTCTGTGGAAAGATGAGGAATTGCTCTTGTGGGGTGATATGATGTGTGTAGAAGTCCTTCTGGATCACATCAGCAACCTACCCATCAGCCAGAATTTCCCACATTGCCAACTTCTTGGGACCACTGTGCTGAAGTTACTGCAGATATTCCTTAGAGTCGATGGCAGAGAAAAACCATTGTTAGTCTAATGTTCATGTCAAGTTGGTCAGGCTCCATCCTAGGAAGGAGTTTAGGTTAAAGTGAGAATGTCTGAAAGGCCAGCAGCAGAAACAACTTGGAGCTACTCAGCCCATCTAAGAGAAGTAGAGAGTGGTAGTCTTGATTGGCCTGAAAAGATAGTTGAAACCCTGCCATGTTACAAAAATATTGCATTTCAGGATGGCCTCCAAGGATGAGATGAACCCCGTGACAGCAAGTTACTGGGAAATCGAGTTTAGTGTCCTATGAGAGCATATGAAGATGGCCTTATGAGGTCATTACATGCTTCTGCAAGGACTAGTTCAATTCAAAGGTCAGAACTCAAGAAGCTATAGCAGAGAGTAGATCTGGGCAGAGAGCCTGGGAACAGAGTGAGACAGTGTCCAGTGCCCTGAACAGAAGTCATGGGTTTCTGAGTAGCAGAGCCTACTAGTAAAATAGACATGAGGTTCTGAACTGCCAACAAGGCACAGAGTACTGAGTTCATTTCTTCGATGGATTTTATTTGTCTCAGTTTGCTTTGAAGGCCTGAGTTGAGGCCTATCTGCTGACACTGCTGAGCATCTTAAAGATGGTATTTAGTCCTTCGTGGGGGCAAGGTCAACATCATTACAGGTTCTCCAGCTGCATCTGGTTGATGAGTTCTTAGGAAAGCTGTTAGGTAGAATCAAGCATGACATGTGTGGGTAGACAAGATAACCTCTACCTCATTAGATGAGGATGAGAATAAGCTTTCACTGAATCTGGGGTTAGAGACAGGGAGAATGGAGTCATAATTGACTGAGACAAGGGCAGATTTTCCCAACAAAACATTATGGTCAGTGGGTTGTGAAGGCAGCAGAATGGGGAATAGAAGGAGCTAAAAATAATAGCTTAATTTCATGTTTTTGAAGTCCTGACTCCTACAGATACATTGAGTCACTCCCACTTCTATGCTCTCCTAGTCTTCCTTGAAACTCAGTCTCACTTTTCACCTAGGTATGTAGTTACCAACTGTGTCTTCTTCCCTTGAAGACCACGTAACAATTGTTAGCATTTATTTAGAGCTTACCATGTGCTAAACGAATTACAGATAGCTTTTTATCCAATCTTCACAACAAGCCAGTGAAGTAGTAGTAGTTGCCGTTTGCATTATTATTCCTATTTTGTAGATCAGATTAGAGCAGAGGAATAGGGAGAGGATAAAAGCCACTTCTGTGTTATTCTGGACCTTGACCTTTTTGTTGTCTCCTCGGGACTGTGTCCTTTTTCCTCTAGGTCTCTCCAATACCTAGGTTCCAGACAAATTAGGCTTCCAGTAAAAACTGTGTTTGATGTATAATGCACAGCCTAAGGGGCTACCCAGGTAGCTCAGTGGTAAACAAATGCCTCCCAATGACATAAGAGATGCGGGTTTGATCCCTGGGTCTGAAAGATCCCCTGGATGAGGAAATAGCAACCCACTCCAGTATTCTTTCCTAGAAACTTCTGTGGACAGAGGAGCCTGGTGAGCTATGGTTCATGCAGTCGCAAAGAGTCAGACACGACTTAGCAATTTGATCTGAGTCGATGGATTTCTGAACTGCCAACAAGGCACAGAGTACTGAGTTCATTTCTTCGATGGATTTTATTTGTCTCAGTTTGCTTTGAAGGCCTGAGTTGAGGCCTATCTGCTGACACTGCTGAGCATCTTAAAGATGGTATTTAGTCCTTCGTGGGGCAAGGTCAACATCATTACAGGTTCTCCAGCTGCATCTGGTTGATGAGTTCTTAGGAAAGCTGTTAGGTAGAATCAAGCATGACATGTGTGGGTAGACAAGATAACCTCTACCTCATTAGATGAGGATGAGAATAAGCTTTCACTGAATCTGGGGTTAGAGACAGGGAGAATGGAGTCATAATTGACTGAGACAAGGGCAGATTTTCCCAACAAAACATTATGGTCAGTGGGTTGTGAAGGCAGCAGAATGGGGAATAGAAGGAGCTAAAAATAATAGCTTAATTTCATGTTTTTGAAGTCCTGACTCCTACAGATACATTGAGTCACTCCCACTTCTATGCTCTCCTAGTCTTCCTTGAAACTCAGTCTCACTTTTCACCTAGGTATGTAGTTACCAACTGTGTCTTCTTCCCTTGAAGACCACGTAACAATTGTTAGCATTTATTTAGAGCTTACCATGTGCTAAACGAATTACAGATAGCTTTTTATCCAATCTTCACAACAAGCCAGTGAAGTAGTAGTAGTTGCCGTTTGCATTATTATTCCTATTTTGTAGATCAGATTAGAGCAGAGGAATAGGGAGAGGATAAAAGCCACTTCTGTGTTATTCTGGACCTTGACCTTTTTGTTGTCTCCTCGGGACTGTGTCCTTTTTCCTCTAGGTCTCTCCAATACCTAGGTTCCAGACAAATTAGGCTTCCAGTAAAAACTGTGTTTGATGTATAATGCACAGCCTAAGGGGCTACCCAGGTAGCTCAGTGGTAAACAAATGCCTCCCAATGACATAAGAGATGCGGGTTTGATCCCTGGGTCTGAAAGATCCCCTGGATGAGGAAATAGCAACCCACTCCAGTATTCTTTCCTAGAAACTTCTGTGGACAGAGGAGCCTGGTGAGCTATGGTTCATGCAGTCGCAAAGAGTCAGACACGACTTAGCAACTGAGCACACACACAGAGACAATCTGAGGCCCCTTTGTGTTTCCCATGCTGTGTGACTACACACCCTAACAGATACTCATGCAGATTTACTGAATCCTGTTCTACACTGGAGAACAATGAAAAGACAGAATTATGGCAAAGAAAATTCTCTTTGGAGAAATTAGCATAGGCAATTAAGTTGGCTGAGTAGTCCTGAAATTATAGCTTGTGTTTAATATATGGAAACAAATACAAAATTAGAGGACCTTGGTTTTTTTTCCTTGTCATATAAACATAACAAGTTTATACATGCATAGAAGTTAATGTCTATGCCAGTGAATGATACTAAAATGCCATGCTATCCTTGCTTGTTATTTTTGTCACCATAAAATAAACCATATTTACATGATTATATAACCATATGCTTTTTCAGAAGTTTTAGATTTAGATTTCATAATAGTAATGAGAACTGGCAGTTACATAGCATTTACCATGTGCCAGGCACTGTTCCAAATTGTTTACATATGTTAACTGCTTTAATCCTCATATACTCTTACATCCATATAAGATAAGTGCCATTATTATAAAATATGAGGAAACTGAGGCACAGAGAGGTTAAGTGACTCGTCTAAGATCATGCAAATAATTAATGAAAGAAAAAAGACATTCAAACCCAGATACTCTTTAAGACTACAGAGTACTATGGAGCTGTGATTTATTAAGTAGTTACCATATGCCTCATTCAATCTTTACCACAATGCTGGGTGGAAAGAATTGCTCTGTTCATTTAATAAATAAAGAAGTAACAGATAAAAAAAGGGCCACTTCTGTGTTATTCTGGACCTTGACCTTTTGTTGTCTCCTCGGGACTGTGTCCTTTTTCCTCTAGGTCTCTCCAATACCTAGGTTCCAGACAAATTAGGCTTCCAGTAAAAACTGTGTTTGATGTATAATGCACAGCCTAAGGGGCTACCCAGGTAGCTCAGTGGTAAACAAATGCCTCCCAATGACATAAGAGATGCGGGTTTGATCCCTGGGTCTGAAAGATCCCCTGGATGAGGAAATAGCAACCCACTCCAGTATTCTTTCCTAGAAACTTCTGTGGACAGAGGAGCCTGGTGAGCTATGGTTCATGCAGTCGCAAAGAGTCAGACACGACTTAGCAACTGAGCACACACACAGAGACAATCTGAGGCCCCTTTGTGTTTCCCATGCTGTGTGACTACACACCCTAACAGATACTCATGCAGATTTACTGAATCCTGTTCTACACTGGAGAACAATGAAAAGACAGAATTATGGCAAAGAAAATTCTCTTTGGAGAAATTAGCATAGGCAATTAAGTTGGCTGAGTAGTCCTGAAATTATAGCTTGTGTTTAATATATGGAAACAAATACAAAATTAGAGGACCTTGGTTTTTTTTCCTTGTCATATAAACATAACAAGTTTATACATGCATAGAAGTTAATGTCTATGCCAGTGAATGATACTAAAATGCCATGCTATCCTTGCTTGTTATTTTTGTCACCATAAAATAAACCATATTTACATGATTATATAACCATATGCTTTTTCAGAAGTTTTAGATTTAGATTTCATAATAGTAATGAGAACTGGCAGTTACATAGCATTTACCATGTGCCAGGCACTGTTCCAAATTGTTTACATATGTTAACTGCTTTAATCCTCATATACTCTTACATCCATATAAGATAAGTGCCATTATTATAAAATATGAGGAAACTGAGGCACAGAGAGGTTAAGTGACTCGTCTAAGATCATGCAAATAATTAATGAAAGAAAAAAGACATTCAAACCCAGATACTCTTTAAGACTACAGAGTACTATGGAGCTGTGATTTATTAAGTAGTTACCATATGCCTCATTCAATCTTTACCACAATGCTGGGTGGAAAGAATTGCTCTGTTCATTTAATAAATAAAGAAGTAAAATTTAGGGAGGCTTGGAAATTTGCTGAAGATGGAGCCTGCCTGCAAAGGTCAAAGAGGCTCATGGACTCTTCCAACATCCTTGCCATTGTTACACTCTTTTGAATATATTCCTTTAATCTGACATTGAGTTTTTAAATTTATTTTGTATACAGTCCATGTTCATGATAGAAAAAGAAAATATAGATACACTAAACAAATGCATCATCTCATTGTCAGCTTCAACTACTGTAAACCTGTTAATGTTTTGGTATATACATTTGGTTCAATCTTTCATATGAATACATATGGAAATATATATATATATTCATATATATTTCATATGGATATATATATATACACACCACAACTTTAGATAAAGACATGGTTTGTCCATTACAAAGGTTTTCTTGATGAACTTTTAATGGATAGCTGTTCTTTACATTTAAAATAATTGACTCTGTAAACACCAAAACAAAACGAATCTAACCTATTGAGAAATTACAATTATATTTGGTGCACTATCTCTACCCAAATGAAAATATTCTTTTCTAAAAAATTGTTTTTATTGAGGTGACAGTGATTTATAATGCTACATACATTTCAGTGGTACAGCATCGTGTTTCTACTTTTATATGCAACAGAGCGTGCTCACTACCACATTTTTGGTTTCTGTCTGTGCCCATACAGTTGACCCTCTTTACCCATTTTGCTCTATCCCTGCCCCTTCTCCTCTGGTAACCACAACTCTGTTCTCAAAGTCTATGTTTGTTTCTGCTTGATTTGGTTTGTTTATTTTATATTGTACATATTGGTGAAATCGTATGGTACTTGTCTTTCTGTATCTGATTTATTCCAGTTAGGAAAGTACCCTCAAGGTCCATCCATGTTGTTGCAAATGGCAAGATTTCATATGTTAACTTTTTTTTTGATAAGTGCCATTATTATAAAATATGAGGAAACTGAGGCACAGAGAGGTTAAGTGACTCGTCTAAGATCATGCAAATAATTAATGAAAGAAAAAAGACATTCAAACCCAGATACTCTTTAAGACTACAGAGTACTATGGAGCTGTGATTTATTAAGTAGTTACCATATGCCTCATTCAATCTTTACCACAATGCTGGGTGGAAAGAATTGCTCTGTTCATTTAATAAATAAAGAAGTAAAATTTAGGGAGGCTTGGAAATTTGCTGAAGATGGAGCCTGCCTGCAAAGGTCAAAGAGGCTCATGGACTCTTCCAACATCCTTGCCATTGTTACACTCTTTTGAATATATTCCTTTAATCTGACATTGAGTTTTTAAATTTATTTTGTATACAGTCCATGTTCATGATAGAAAAAGAAAATATAGATACACTAAACAAATGCATCATCTCATTGTCAGCTTCAACTACTGTAAACCTGTTAATGTTTTGGTATATACATTTGGTTCAATCTTTCATATGAATACATATGGAAATATATATATATATTCATATATATTTCATATGGATATATATATATACACACCACAACTTTAGATAAAGACATGGTTTGTCCATTACAAAGGTTTTCTTGATGAACTTTTAATGGATAGCTGTTCTTTACATTTAAAATAATTGACTCTGTAAACACCAAAACAAAACGAATCTAACCTATTGAGAAATTACAATTATATTTGGTGCACTATCTCTACCCAAATGAAAATATTCTTTTCTAAAAAATTGTTTTTATTGAGGTGACAGTGATTTATAATGCTACATACATTTCAGTGGTACAGCATCGTGTTTCTACTTTTATATGCAACAGAGCGTGCTCACTACCACATTTTTGGTTTCTGTCTGTGCCCATACAGTTGACCCTCTTTACCCATTTTGCTCTATCCCTGCCCCTTCTCCTCTGGTAACCACAACTCTGTTCTCAAAGTCTATGTTTGTTTCTGCTTGATTTGGTTTGTTTATTTTATATTGTACATATTGGTGAAATCGTATGGTACTTGTCTTTCTGTATCTGATTTATTCCAGTTAGGAAAGTACCCTCAAGGTCCATCCATGTTGTTGCAAATGGCAAGATTTCATCTTTTTTTTTTTTGGCTGAGTAGTGTTCCATTGTGTATGTATGTATACATATATGTATGCACATATATCACTGTGTATGTGTATATAGAGAGATTTATACGTATATAAATATATAAGTATAGTGATGAGTGAACACAGGCCACTGTCCACCATTGGGAACGGCCCTGAGCCCAGCTTATTTAGCCAGATGTTCTTGGGAGTGTCTCGTCATCACTTTTGGGTCCCCGACCTTGGCCTGTGGCAGGGGAGCCTCCCTTGTACTTTGAAGATTTCTGATGAGTGCTGTGGGGTGTGCCTTAAAGTGGCTTGTGTGCACTGTGGAATTTGGCTCCTGCCAATATATTTATCTATTATCTCTGTCTCATCTTTATTCACTCATCCATTGAGACTTTGGTTGTTTCCATTTCTTAGCTATTGTAAATAAGTTGCAATGAGTGTAGGAGTGGATATAGCTTTTTGAATTTGTGTTTTCATATTCTTTGGGTCAGTACCCAGAAGTGGAGTTTTTGAATCATATAATAGTTCTATTCTTAATTGTTTTGAGAAATCTCAGTACTATTTTCCATAGTGGCTACACCAATTTCCCTTTTCACCAACAGTGTCTAAGTGTTCCCTTTTCTCCATATCCTTGCCAACACTTGTATTTCTGGCCTTTTTGATAATAGTCATTCTAGTAGGTATGAGGTGGTGCTTCATTGTGGTTTTGATTTGCATTTCTCTAATAATTAGTGGTGGTAAACATCTTTTCATGTGCCTGATGGTCATTTGTATGTCTTCTTTGAAAAAATATCTATTCAGCTCTGACCATTTTTAATTGGGTTGTTTTTTGCAATTGAGTTGTATGAAGTCATAGTATGCTTTGATTTTCACATGTCTTCTCCCATTCAGTCAGTTGTCTTTTCATTTTGTTGATAGTATCCTTTGCTGTGCACATGCTGTTTAGTTTAGTTTAGTCATGCAGTCCAATTTGTTTATTTTTGCTTCAAAATGCTCTTTTAGTCCACCTTTTTCTCTGTCACATCACCCTCTTTATCTCTTGCGATGAACTTTCCAGAATGTGCAGTTGTTTTTCTTGGTAACTTGCTTGATTTGTGTGCTGGTGCTTCTCACTCACTTTCTGTGTCATTTGCTTGCTTTCTTCTTTGTTCTCTGTGAGAACAGGGACCTCATATTTCTCCTTTCCCACTCTTGCCCTCACACCCACCTAACAAGGTCCTCCAGAGATGTTTGCTGGAAGACTGACAAGCCTTCTGCAGGCAGACAGGGAAAACGAGGGAAGAGAGTGACTCTTCGGCCACCTTAAAACCTACATCTTGCATTGGGCTTGGGTGAGTGAGGTCTGTGCTCGAAGTAGCTGGCCCTGGGACACCGAATCTGAGGTCAGCCGGTGAGTGAAGACGCAGGCCACTGTCCATCACTGGGAATGGCCTTAGGCCTGGCTTATTTGGCCAGATGTTCTTGGGAGTGTCTCATTGTCACCTTTGGGTCTGTGACCCTGGCCTGTGGCAGGGGAGCCTCCCTTGTACTTTGAAGATTCCTGATGAGTGCTGTGGGGTGTGCCTTAAAGTGGCTTGTGTGCACTGTGGTATTTGGCTCCTGACAGTCTCATTTTTAGGGCTTTCCTGGTGGCTCAGACAGAAAAGAATCTGCCTGCAATGCAGGAGACTGAGTTTGATCCCTGGGTTGGAAAGATCCTCTTAGAGGAGGAAATGACAACCTGCTCCAGTATTCTTGCCTAGAAATCCCATGGACAGAGGAGCCTGACAAGGTACAGTCCATGGAGTCACAAAGAGTCGGATACAACTGAGTAACTAACACTTCACTTTCAGCCTCATTTTTATGGGACTATATGAAATCTCATTTTGTTGTTTGCTTTGCTTTCCTTCTCTTACCTTAGCTCACGGAATCTCCTGCTTCAAGAGATATCTAGACTCTAGGTTGACTCACTGTCCAGCACTGATATTAATCACTTTCTCTCATTCTGAGAATTCTGCTGGGTGTAGAGTGGCTGAGGGATGGATGAGGTTCTGTGGAGAGAAGTTCCCGCATCTGCTACTCCTTTTTTTTTTTTTAAGCATCAATTTTTTTTTGGCCTCTTTTACTGGTCTTTTGTTTTTTTTATTTTCATCCATCTTTGTTCTTCGGCCTGTGTGGGCCTCCCATTGCTGTGGCCTCTCCTGTGGCAGAGCACCGGTTCCTGGCACATGCATTCCAGAGCGCTGGCTCATAATTGGACACACCGGTCCAGCCACTCCATGGCATGTGGCATTTTCCCAGACCAGGGATCGAACCAGCACCCCTTGCACTGCAAGGTGGATTCTTTACCCACTGGACCACCAGGGAAGCACCTGTTACTCCTTTTTAAACTTTCTATGAGTGTTATTAGCAGGAGAAGCCTTGCAGTGATAGCTTGGATGTGAGTACTGGTCTGGGTAGGAAAGCTGGAGAATCAATGAGCTTGGGCTTCAGGGTGCTTGCTCACAAGTCCTGACCTCAGTTTCCACAGGCGTTGATGGGTAACTATTGGTTTCCAGTGGAAGAGGGGAGCCTTAATCTCACCATGTGTGGGATGTGCCCCATGGGGCAGTGTTTTGTAGGCAGTGAAGTTAAGGCTTGCCCAGAAAAATAACATGTTTTCCTTGCCCAGTGCTTGAGCTGTTTGCCGGATGACTGGCTGATTGGCGGTTTGGGAAGAAAGGAGACATTGGTTGACTTGGGTGTCCGGAAGAGGGATGTGTGTGTGTGTCTAAGTGGTTGTTTCTGTTTCTTTGGAAACAGTAGAAGACAGATGAAGAAATAACGAAGATATTATTGCTTTCAACTTGTGTTCAAGGTCCTCGAAGCATCTTATAAACATTAGCTTGATGTCTTTATTTAAATAAGCCCATCCTCTTAGAGGAGGAAATGACAACCTGCTCCAGTATTCTTGCCTAGAAATCCCATGGACAGAGGAGCCTGACAAGGTACAGTCCATGGAGTCACAAAGAGTCGGATACAACTGAGTAACTAACACTTCACTTTCAGCCTCATTTTTATGGGACTATATGAAATCTCATTTTGTTGTTTGCTTTGCTTTCCTTCTCTTACCTTAGCTCACGGAATCTCCTGCTTCAAGAGATATCTAGACTCTAGGTTGACTCACTGTCCAGCACTGATATTAATCACTTTCTCTCATTCTGAGAATTCTGCTGGGTGTAGAGTGGCTGAGGGATGGATGAGGTTCTGTGGAGAGAAGTTCCCGCATCTGCTACTCCTTTTTTTTTTTTTAAGCATCAATTTTTTTTTGGCCTCTTTTACTGGTCTTTTGTTTTTTTTATTTTCATCCATCTTTGTTCTTCGGCCTGTGTGGGCCTCCCATTGCTGTGGCCTCTCCTGTGGCAGAGCACCGGTTCCTGGCACATGCATTCCAGAGCGCTGGCTCATAATTGGACACACCGGTCCAGCCACTCCATGGCATGTGGCATTTTCCCAGACCAGGGATCGAACCAGCACCCCTTGCACTGCAAGGTGGATTCTTACCCACTGGACCACCAGGGAAGCACCTGTTACTCCTTTTAAACTTTCTATGAGTGTTATTAGCAGGAGAAGCCTTGCAGTGATAGCTTGGATGTGAGTACTGGTCTGGGTAGGAAAGCTGGAGAATCAATGAGCTTGGGCTTCAGGGTGCTTGCTCACAAGTCCTGACCTCAGTTTCCACAGGCGTTGATGGGTAACTATTGGTTTCCAGTGGAAGAGGGGAGCCTTAATCTCACCATGTGTGGGATGTGCCCCATGGGGCAGTGTTTTGTAGGCAGTGAAGTTAAGGCTTGCCCAGAAAAATAACATGTTTTCCTTGCCCAGTGCTTGAGCTGTTTGCCGGATGACTGGCTGATTGGCGGTTTGGGAAGAAAGGAGACATTGGTTGACTTGGGTGTCCGGAAGAGGGATGTGTGTGTGTGTCTAAGTGGTTGTTTCTGTTTCTTTGGAAACAGTAGAAGACAGATGAAGAAATAACGAAGATATTATTGCTTTCAACTTGTGTTCAAGGTCCTCGAAGCATCTTATAAACATTAGCTTGATGTCTTTATTTAAATAAGCCCATCCCTTCGAAAGTACTAGGAATCGTTTGATATGGTATTGTAAAGGTGGATAGGAAAACTGAAGGTTTTGGAAATTACTGAGAATTTTACCATCCTAACTCATATTTGAACAGCTTTATCCAGCTGTGTTCCCTACAGAGGCACTTAGTGGAGAAGATAAATCAAAGCTGTATCTAATCAAGGTTTTCTTTCAGCCTTGACAGAAAATGTTTTTCTGAGATTAAAAATGGCTGATACCTAGGATGTGATGGTACACGGAAGAGATATTTTCATTAAATAAAATTCTCACTACTCCCAAGCATTAAAAAGATACTCAGAATTTGTCACTCTTTCTGTACATACTGACCTTTCTGCATTGGCAAGGGACTGGTGTGCTTTCAGGGACAGAGGTTTAATTATCTTGCACAGCCCAGTGCCCTGGTTAAGAAGTGTTGCTATTATGGAGGCGTCATCTCCCCATTTTCCCAAGTGGTTGAATTGACCAGATCTTTGATTTCATCTGTGACTTCTTTTTTTTTTCTTTCCCACAGCTGACTCTTCCTGCCTTATTCAAAGTGTTTTTATTAAATACCACCCAGGATAATTTGTGAATGAAAAAGAAAAGAAAAAACAAGAAAACCAAGAACAAGAGAATAGGCAGTAAGATGATGAAGGAAAATATAACTTGCTAAAGAAAATTTAATAACGAAAGAGAGATTCAGTTTCTTTTTTGGTAGCCCAAGTGGAGAGTAAATGTAAATAAATGTCATAATCTGTATTAGTTTTATATCTTTTTTCCAAACTTTATTTTAGTACATATATAAACGTATATATATACACACACATACACAATTAATATCAACATTTCTGTGCCTGTTTTACATCAATTGCATTTTTTGAACCTTTTGACCCCTTTTATCCATTAGTCTTATATTAATCTTACTAGTCTCCATTAGTCTTATTTCTGATGACTCCAGGTGAGCCTAAAGGCACTCACTGATAAGAAGGCACTGAGTTTCTCAATTTATCCCAAGTGTCTTCCAAATTCCACTCGTTTCCTACCATGAGTTTGACTGGAGCCTGGATGGTCAGGACTGCATGGCCATGCTTTCAGGTGGGCTTACTAGCAAGCAGCTTTCCCTGCATGTCTGTGATCGAGATCAATGCTTCAAGAAGGTAAAAAAATTTATGTGCCTTTCTAGTTCTGGCTCCTCCAAGCCCAGACCGAGGTATCTGATGCTTCCTAGCTTGCTTAGCCAACCATAGCCAAGTTTATCCCAGGGTCAAGTGACCCATTACCCAAGGTTATAGGTCAAGGGGCATGTCACAGAGCTAGAGTTTGAACACTGACCAGACACCAAAGCATTTCTTGACATCCCCTCTCAATTACAAGACAGGGGAAAAAAATTCTCCTTGGGAGCCTACAAGTAAAACACTGGTAGATAAGGTTTGGCTTGGTAATTGCTAGATTATCAGAGAAGTGTAGAAGGTCAGGATCTCTTTAAAGCTCATCCTCCAACTTCTTTTGGAATCTTTAATCTCTCTGCACATGCTGTCAAGTATAGACATAACTCTTTGTACCAACCAGTACCTCAACAGTTCCATGTGCTTACTACAAGATAACTGAGAAAAAATAGTAACCAACATTTCACAGCACTTAATTTTATGTAGTGCTTTTGAAATTATCAGCCTGACTCTTCCTGCCTTATTCAAAGTGTTTTTATTAAATACCACCCAGGATAATTTGTGAATGAAAAAGAAAAGAAAAAACAAGAAAACCAAGAACAAGAGAATAGGCAGTAAGATGATGAAGGAAAATATAACTTGCTAAAGAAAATTTAATAACGAAAGAGAGATTCAGTTTCTTTTTTGGTAGCCCAAGTGGAGAGTAAATGTAAATAAATGTCATAATCTGTATTAGTTTTATATCTTTTTTCCAAACTTTATTTTAGTACATATATAAACGTATATATATACACACACATACACAATTAATATCAACATTTCTGTGCCTGTTTTACATCAATTGCATTTTTTGAACCTTTTGACCCCTTTTATCCATTAGTCTTATATTAATCTTACTAGTCTCCATTAGTCTTATTTCTGATGACTCCAGGTGAGCCTAAAGGCACTCACTGATAAGAAGGCACTGAGTTTCTCAATTTATCCCAAGTGTCTTCCAAATTCCACTCGTTTCCTACCATGAGTTTGACTGGAGCCTGGATGGTCAGGACTGCATGGCCATGCTTTCAGGTGGGCTTACTAGCAAGCAGCTTTCCCTGCATGTCTGTGATCGAGATCAATGCTTCAAGAAGGTAAAAAAATTTATGTGCCTTTCTAGTTCTGGCTCCTCCAAGCCCAGACCGAGGTATCTGATGCTTCCTAGCTTGCTTAGCCAACCATAGCCAAGTTTATCCCAGGGTCAAGTGACCCATTACCCAAGGTTATAGGTCAAGGGGCATGTCACAGAGCTAGAGTTTGAACACTGACCAGACACCAAAGCATTTCTTGACATCCCCTCTCAATTACAAGACAGGGAAAATAATTCTCCTTGGGAGCCTACAAGTAAAACACTGGTAGATAAGGTTTGGCTTGGTAATTGCTAGATTATCAGAGAAGTGTAGAAGGTCAGGATCTCTTTAAAGCTCATCCCCTCCAACTTCTTTTGGAATCTTTAATCTCTCTGCACATGCTGTCAAGTATAGACATAACTCTTTGTACCAACCAGTACCTCAACAGTTCCATGTGCTTACTACAAGATAACTGAGAAAAAATAGTAACCAACATTTCACAGCACTTAATTTTATGTAGTGCTTTTGAAATTTCACCCATTTGATCACCTCAGTATCCCCAGAGGCAGATTATGCTGATACTGTTTAGAATCTCCTTTTTAGTGAGAAAAGTAATGTTCAAAGAAGTTAAGTAATTTGCCGAAGATCATATAGCTAGTAAACAAAGGAACTGAGATTCAATTATTGATTTCCTAACATAAAATCTGGTCCCCTGGACATAGTGTTAGGTTTATGGCAAATAATGTAGTCTTACTTATCAGAATTAAAAGCAAAATAAAGCTCAAATTAAACAAAACCTTACTTCTAGTACAATTAAAAGATTGCTTCAATGTGAGAGTATGTGTGTGTGTGTGTGTGTGTTTATGTGTGTGCGTGTTTGTCCCTTGAATTGATATCTTATTATGAGAAATGTTTGGCTATGAAAGAAGATTATATGGTATTTGATGTGGTTAATGAAATAGTTTTGCTTTTTCATGGCCTCTAACCTCTCATAGCACTTTGCTAGAACTACTTTATGGTCTTTAAAATTCTGCCTTCCACTATAGACATCTGTACATTGCCTTCCCTCTAGTGATGTTCACTGATTCGAGGACCGTGCTATTTTTGTGGAGCCTTCCTGTTCTTAGCATTGGGCTTAGTGCTTTCTAGGTGACTGTGCAAGGAAAGAATGAATGAATAAGACCAGTGTCCTTGGTTTCTGATCCTGCCCCAATGCTTGCTGAGGTTGAATCTCTTTGGAACGAGTTCTGGATGACAGATAATCAATCACTGTCCACAAGCCACTTTCCCCGAAGCGCTGGTGAACAAAGCCTTATGAAGATCTTAGAATTGGCTCGTTGAACAGCTGCAGTTCACCCATGTGGGCTTGGGGGCTCTCCCATTCCCCTTTACTAAGCCTTTCAATGGAAATGTCTGATGGGCCTCCTCTAGATGCCCTCTGGGTGCCATGTACACCCTGAGAAGTGTAGAAGGTCAGGATCTCTTTAAAGCTCATCCTCCAACTTCTTTTGGAATCTTTAATCTCTCTGCACATGCTGTCAAGTATAGACATAACTCTTTGTACCAACCAGTACCTCAACAGTTCCATGTGCTTACTACAAGATAACTGAGAAAAAATAGTAACCAACATTTCACAGCACTTAATTTTATGTAGTGCTTTTGAAATTTCACCCATTTGATCACCTCAGTATCCCCAGAGGCAGATTATGCTGATACTGTTTAGAATCTCCTTTTTAGTGAGAAAAGTAATGTTCAAAGAAGTTAAGTAATTTGCCGAAGATCATATAGCTAGTAAACAAAGGAACTGAGATTCAATTATTGATTTCCTAACATAAAATCTGGTCCCCTGGACATAGTGTTAGGTTTATGGCAAATAATGTAGTCTTACTTATCAGAATTAAAAGCAAAATAAAGCTCAAATTAAACAAAACCTTACTTCTAGTACAATTAAAAG